>CAUHTR010001673.1:0-59811 GCA_959609185.1 Schmidtea polychroa | reverse complement strand
ATTTTTTAATTACAAAATTTTAGCGTTATCATGTATTTTTTATATTTTTTAGAACTGTCAAATTCATAGATTCTCATCAGTTTTAAAATTTTTTATTTAATATTATAACAGATTTTTATTTGTAAATAAATGACATTATCTATTAATATGAATTTGGAAGTCAAAATGTATTTTCATGCATGGTCGGATTTATGTGTTGTTTGGCACATAAGCACAAATGTTTTGGGCCTACAAAAAAGATCTAATTTTAAAAGTTCTAAAACATACACTTATTATCATTTCCTGATATATAATAAATATAAATACATATGCGACAAAGAAAAAAATTACTTACAAAGTTAAAATTATGCTATATTTCTAATTTAAAAATACATTCATTTACATCAAATGATAAGGCATTTTTATTTGTGACAGTTTATGAACATCAGATACTAAAATATAATAAAGAAAAGAAACTAATATGTCAATGATTTTGATACAAATTGAAATAAATTCAGATAAAAGACTTCCAAAATAAATGTAACCGGTCCTAATACATATACAAATTTGCAGTATACTTTTTTATGTTTTTATTAGTAGAGGTATAATTTACTTATATTATCGGTGCCAAAATTACTGTCTCATTGGGCATTACTAACGGAAACTGAGTATAGACTAGTTTACTTTCATTTACTCAATTAAAAAAAGTTACAAAAGAAGTCAGTAGATTTTATGATAAAACAGGTGGCTTAATTTAAAGTAAGTTAGAATCAATTAACATTATATTTATTATAAAGTTGACTGTGAATCAGTAAGGATATCGATGTTTTTTTGATATTGTGAATATATTGTAAATCTTTACTGATTTATAGTCAATTTTTTAATAAATACAATGTCAATAAAAAATAAAAAGAAATTAGAGGTGAAAATCAAAAAATGTTTCATATAATAAATAAGAATCAAACTAATTTTACGAAAATGAAGGAAGTTCAAAGATTTAAAAACAAAAAATAAAAAATTTCTTTACATCATTAATTAAGGAAGTATCTCGCTGCGAGTGGATTGCTAAAAAGGTATTCTCCCTTCGGAAAGAGTTGCTAATAAAGTGTAATTTAAATTGTGTTATTAAAAATAATTGAGAATTAACTGACAGTTATTGTTAGTCAGAATTCCGAATGTAATTGTGTTGTCAATAAAACTTCAATATCTTTGGGAATCCTCATTTCAATAGCGAACACAAGGAGCCAAATTTTAACTTTGTTCATACCGAAATATTAAAAATGCCAGTAAATTCTTATTTAACCAATTATGGAATATCAATTAACTGTACCCATTCCCAAATATTCATGTAAATTATTACCGCACTGAGTCACCATTTATTTTTATTAAATTAATAAATTTAAACAGCATAAACAACATTGGGGTTTAATTTACAAAGTTAGAAATAATTTTAAAGTTTTCTCCAAAAATAGTTAACTGAAACAAATATGTCAGAGAATAATTTAGGGAAATCTGTTAATTTGTATACATTTGTGAACGAACTTGATGTTTGGACTGTTTCACATATTGTACCAATTAGACACTTTCTCACATTTTTATCATTTCATTTCCACGTTATGATCTCCACAGGATTGTCATTCCTTATTATTTTAATGTTACGTACTCTTTTTCTGTTTAATATTGCATGGCATCATATTTTTATTTCTTTATTTCTATTAAAATGTTAATAATTTAAATTTGTTTTACTATTCTTCATTAAAACAATTTCTATAAAAGCTTCAGACTATTAAATACATTTATTGTATATATTTATATTATTAATAAATATAAACATGTAAGATAAGGGAAATTTTGACGGGACAGACATGTTATAATTTATGTTGAATGTTCTAATTACGGCAAAAGAAATGCTTATATGCAATGTTTTATTTGTTGATAAATAATAAATAAATTAAATAAATTAAAGGAATATTATTAATTTCATATTCATTGAGACAAATTTACAATCAAATTTTCTTAACATTTGGAGACAAAAACATATGAATTTAAATTAATTTTAAAATTTCTAATATATTTTAGAAAAATGTAAAACATATAATACATTATTTATTATGAAACAGAAGAAAAAATTATATATAAATGTCAAATACAAATTTAACGGACAAATCAAAAATTATTATAATCAAAATTATTATTATTATTATTATTATTATTATTATTATTATTATTATTATTATTATTATTATTATTATTATTATTATTATTATTATTATTATTATTATTATTATTATTACTATTATTATTATTATTATTATTATTATTATTATTATTATTATTATTATTATTATTATTATTATTATTATTATTATTATTATTATTATTATTATTATTATTATTATTATTATTATTATTATTATTATTATTATTATTATTATTATTATTATTATTATTATTATTATTATTATTATTATTATTATTATTATTATTATTATTATTATTATTAGAAAATAACACTAATAATGTTGAGCATAAAAAGATTGCAAGTTCAAAATAGAGATTACCATATTTAAAGTATTATCAGATGGTTTCAAACCATTTTTAGAAATGTATCATTAAAATCCCACAAAATCGTTTTACAAGATGCATTTATATTTTGAAATTGTTTAATTCATTTTATTAGGATTGATAAATTTTATTGAATTCCGCACATATATAAGGCAATTTCTAATGAACCTATAAATATAATAATTTTAATTGAATTGGTTTAGTGCCAATTAATGACAGTCGAGCAGTCAGAATATAAAAAATCATTTAAAAAATATTGTCCTATAATTTATTTATTTATTTATTATTATTATTATTATTATTATTATTATTATTATTATTATTATTATTATTATTATTATTATTATTATTATTATTATTATTATTATTATTACTATTATTATTATTATTATTATTATTATTATTATTATTATTATTATTATTATTATTATTATTATTATTATTATTATTATTATTATTATTATTATTATTATTATTATTATTATTATTATTATTATTATTATTATTATTATTATTATTAGAAAATAACACTAATAATGTTGAGCATAAAAAGATTGCAAGTTTAAAATAGAGATTACCATATTTAAAGTATTATCAGATGGTTTCAAACCATTTTTAGAAATGTATCGTTAAATCCCACAAAATCGTTTTACAAGATGCATTTATATTTTGAAATTGTTTAATTCATTTTATTAGGATTGATAAATTTTATTGAATTCCGCACATATATAAGGCAATTTCTAATGAACCTATAAATATAATAATTTTAATTGAATTGGTTTAGTGCCAATTAATGACAGTCGAGCAGTCAGAATATAAAAAATCATTTAAAAAATATTGTCCTATAATTTATTTATTTATTTATTATTATTATTATTATTATTATTATTATTATTATTATTATTATTATTATTATTATTATTATTATTATTATTATTATTATTATTATTATTATTATTATTATTATTATTATTATTATTATTATTATTATTTTATTGTATTATAAACATTATTACTAGTTATTTTATATTAAAATTTCATCAAATAATATGCACTCTAAAAGTCTCAAAAAATAAAATCAATGAAATTCATATTAATTATTTATTAGAAAAAGTCTACTAATCATTTTCCATATTATGTCAAGTTCAGTTCATTTTGAAAATCATTGGCTATCCAAATGTAATACAATTCTTGATAAATTTTACAAAATTTTAATTTTTCTCTACAGTAAGTATATTAAAAATATATTTTTAAAAATTGAAATATGAATCAATTAAAACAAAATTTTAATTCAATATTATGTGATTGGTCGACTGTGTTCATGCGAATGAAAATACTGTTGGGGGAATATTTAAGCGGGTTTTTTTTACAAATTGATTTTACACAAATATAACAAATCGAATAAATAATGATTGTTGGAAACTATTCCTTCGAACAAATCGAATTTTTCAAGAATATGAATCTCTTCCGATCGGGAAAGGTTAATCAAACAACATTTGAATATCTCTACCAAATGATTATTCATTATCTTGTAAGAGACAATTCCGAATATTCTTTTGAACTGATAAAAATGATTCAAAATGAGTACAACAAAAAGAAATTCGTTTCGCAAACCTCTATCTGGATAACATTGTGGACAATGATTTGTTTGATCGGAATTGTAGGCAATTCTTTCGTCATTACCGTGTTTTACCGAAATAAACAGCACGTTGTTTATGAGATATTCTGCATTGGACTCGCATTAACAGATCTAAGCTTTCTACTGTTGACTGTCCCAATTACCATTTTACATTATCTGCTCAAGAGTTGGGTATTTGGGAATTTTCTCTGCCGATTTGTCAACTTTATTTCATATGTAAGTTTAGTTTATGCTGATTACTTAAACAATAATTAACCAATTAAATTAATTATATTAATCAAATTTTTCAATCGATTTTAAAAAGATTAAATATATTAATTAATACATGTTAAAATTATTTTTACGTTCATTTTGCTTCATTGGTAATTATTTTTTGGTTATATTATCAGAAATACTCACTAAAACAAAAATGGAAATTTTACATATAACTTAAAAAAATATATAAAAGAAATTGTAAATTAAATTTTGTTTATCTTCACATTTTCAGACTAAAGATAAATATGTAAAACAGTATAAAAGAAAAGAATGATGTTTATAAAAATCATTAAAAAATTTTAACGAAAACTTAAAATATACATTTTCTGATCTGATAATGACAATGAGTCTGTTAAAACATATTGTATAAGTGATGTTCATGTTATTATTGTTTTAGAATATTATTATGACATCTGAATTATCACAAACAAAAATGATATAAAGCGTACTAAATAATTAAATCCCTTAAAATTAATTAATAATTTTAATTATATGGGCATATCTTTTATGTCTCACAATTTGTTGACTATTTTCAATTTATTTTCAAGAAATTTAATTCAAAGTATACACAATTTTCCTGTCAATCAAGTGTCATTATTACAATTATCACAAACAAAAATGATATAAAGCGTACTAAATAATTAAATCCCTTAAAATTAATTAATAATTTTAATTATATGGGCATATCTTTTATGTCTCACAATTTGTTGACTATTTTCAATTTATTTTCAAGAAATTTAATTCAAAGTATACACAATTTTCCTGTCAATCAAGTGTCATTATTAAAATTTTAATTTAAACAAATTACTTAATAAATTGAGATGTAGTAAATTTTAAATTAAATATGAAGTAGAAAATGATGGGTTCCTGGCAATAATTAAACATTAATCAAACAAATAAATATGAAATAATAAGACTGTATTTTGGGTTTAAACATAGTCAGAAATATGTATATAAAGTTTATTTGTATATATATATATATATGTATGTATATATATTTAAAAAGCTTGTAAATATAAAATCAGTAAATATATCGATGCTTTTTTCCAGTAAAATTTTGAGAATTTAAATACAAGTGGAACTAGAAGAAAGAATTGATAACTTAACATAATCTTTACCTTAGTCCAGTGGTGCCCAACCTTTTTATCAAGTGGGCAACGATTTAAATGAAAAAGTCTTTGCGGGCACATTTTTGAAAAATTAGTTAATAGAAAAATGATCTTATAACAATCTTTTTATTAGGAAACATGCATTTGTATTAAAAATTTAAAATAATAAAAATAATAATGTGAAACAAAACAAACAAATTTATTTATAACATCATTTTAATGCGGCTTTTGAATTTGAGTCTGGCTAACAAGTTGATCAATATCAGGATTGATTTTTGAATTTGATAATAGAATGAGGTTTTCCAAGTGAGCATCAGTGAGTGAACATCTGAATTTGCTTTTTATGTAGTTCATTGAAGAAAATGTCTTCTCACAAATGTAAGTTGATCCAAATTTGACCACAAACCGGAGTGCCATGTTGTTAAGTTCAGGATAGTCATTTTTTGGAACAAGCTTCCAGAATGCTTTTAAGTCGGGTGAAATAGGTGATTCACAAAGCTCTTTAAACTTTCTCTTTAATCCTGTCTGGTTTTGAATGTCAGTAATTTCCATCTGTATTTTTGGAGAATACTTGCTGATTTCACTTTCTGATATAGAGAATGGATTAATGAACAATAAAATGTTATCCTTCTCTGCCTCAAAGTCAGAAAATCGAGAAGAAAATGAATGAGACAAATTCATAATGGCAAGTTTGTATTTTTCATAGTCCAAGTTGACAGTGATTGAACTTTCAAGTTGAAATTTCTGAAGCGTGGGGAAAAGATCCAGATTTCCTTGAGAAAGACTGTTATAAAACAGTTTTAATTTTGCCTTAAATGCATTGATTTGATTGAATAGTGTTGGGAACAAACTATTTTCACCTTGCAATCCTGTGTTCAAGATTTTCAGGTAATTTGTGACAACAACAAGAAAAGCCAATTCACTCAACCAGGAATTGTTTTTCAAAAGATCACACTCGGTAGGCAACTCTTTTTTTTCTTCCAAAAATTGCAGTACTTGGGTCCTTAACTGGAAAAATCTTGACAGCATTTTTCCCTTTGACAACCAGCGAACAGAGCAATGGAGCAAAAGTTCACCACAATCATCGGTTTCCACTTCAAACAGGGATCGGAACTCTCTTCTATTTAGAGATCGTGCTCTAATCTTGTTAATACAGTGCACAGCTGTGTCAATAACATGCTTGAATTCCATATCCTTTGAGCAAAGAACTTCTTGATGAATAATGCAATGGTACTTAAAAAGTTTTCTTTTTAGATATTTTTCTAGAAGGGAAACACAACTGTTGTTTTTTCCAACCATTGCAGGAGCTCCATCTGTGCAGATACTTTCCAGTTGATTCCAGTTGAGCTTATACTCGTTGATGCTTGAATTTTCCACACAATCTTTCAGTGCTTCAAAGATATCGGCTCCAGTTGTTGTGGTTTTCAGTTGACAAAGGCCAAGAAGTTCCTGAACAACATCGAAGTTTTCATTGACACATCTTATATAAACCAGTAATTGAGCACTGTCAGTTGCATCACAGCTTTCATCAATTGCAATTGAAAAGTATTTTGAAAGTGAAGCAGCAACAATAATTTGTTTTGAGACATCATTGGCCATTTCTTCAATTCTCCGAGTAACTGTATTTCTTGAAAGTGCTATGTTTTTGGACAGCAATTTGTTTTTTGGGTCACCTGAGTTTTCAGCAAAAATAGAAATTGCCTCTTTTACCATTTCACCATCTGAATAACTTTTTTTTAATCTGGCAAGCAGCAGGGAAATTTGAAAGGAAGCTTTTGTCATACCGTGCATTTCTTCTTGTCTTTTGGTAAAAAATGTTTGCTGAACTGCAAGTTTCGATTTTCTCTTTGAAATAAAGTCAGTTCTGTCTGCAGATCCAATTGGGTATTTGATTTTGAATTCTGAATGCATCTGATTAAAATGACGTTCCACATTGTATTTTTTATAGACTGCAACTGTGTCATTACAAATCAGACAAATTGGCCTTGATGATTGTGAATGTGTGAACAAAAATTGTTCTTCCCAGTTATTTCTTAACACTTGTTGCGCAGATTTTTCATCTTCACGTTTTCTTTTTGAGACATCCCTTTGCTGAGAGACATTTTTGTAAAAACAAAAATTATTTTTTTTATTTGGATAAATTGTTGTCCACACTGAGAGATTGTTTTTGGTTGACTGATTTAAATAGAGTTTTTTAACTAACGATGTAACGATATTTGAGTTAATTAATTTTAATTTAAAGTAGGAAAAAATTTAATTTTCTTGGAATTCCCATTTAATAATTAATTGTTGGGATTGATTAATTTTAATTTCGAAAATTAAAAATGCGCTTGTAATTCTCATTGAAACATTATACATCTTAATGTTAAAAATTGATATTTTCTTTAACCGTATTTAGAAAAACACCCACGGGCATTTGAAAAAGTCTCCACGGGCACTTTTTTGCCCGCGGGCACTAGGTTGGGCACCACTGCCTTAGTCTTTTGCTGTAAAAATTGAATAGTTAAAGAATAATGTCACTCTTTATCTTTTTTGATAGGATGTTAAGACAAACATTTCATAATTGTATAAAAATTGCAAATAATAGTAAGACTGAAATATATGTATATATTGAATGATTTTGACTGTTGTGTTTGTAAATTATTATTTCTTCAATAATTATTTCAATTATGGATACTATTAACTAGTAAGACATTGTCAACTAGTCAACTCTATTTGACGAATATATACAAAGTGTGGACAAATTATTTTGATTTTTATTAAAATTTATTATAGGTGTGCTTAACTTTTACATTTATTTTTCGTTTCTTTTAAATATGGACTCAGAAATAGATTTTTAAAACTTAATCCCATAATCAACAGATTACAAGTAAAAATGCAATGATAAATTAATTAAATGGAAAAATATTTTATCTGTAATTCGTTCATAATGTCGAGTTCTGGCATTTCATAAGGCAGTAGATAAAGAAAAGGCCAAAGTAGTAAGATATTTAATTCATTTTCCAGTGCAAATAGTCGGAAGTAGAAATTTTCGTTTTGAAATTTTTGTTTTGTTTATAAGTTTTAAAGAATCTTCCCATAAATACCTTTCATTCCAGTTTGATAATTTATTGTTATAAATTAATAATTTAGTTGCAAGGTCCAATGGTAGTTAAATAATAAAAAAATCATTTAAAGGTTTTTCATAAAAATAATTTATTAAACAAAAATTTCGGCACTTTTTTCATTTGCATTTTTTTAATAAAGAAATTTATAACTTATTACTAATTAATAAAATAAAAAATTATTTTAACTTTTTAATTAATAATAATAAAGACCTACTAAAATGTCCACTTTATATATTGCCGAATTTTCGTTCTTATCTATTTTGGGACAATTAGTATGTCAGGCATCGTTTTTGGGCAATTTTTGCAACATTATCTAAATGTCAATAATTCCAATAATTTCCATCAACCAATCGATGGGGAAATTATAAAAAATTAAATTTCCCATTCAACTCATCAATTTTGCCGTTCAATCCATTCCAACTTAAACTTTTTATTTATTTGATTAGTTAAAAATTAAATAATAAATAAATTATCAGTAATGGTTTTAATTTTAATTTTCACCAATGGCTGTAAGTTAAAAATTTTGTTACTCGATTATATTAGATCAAACAAAATTCTAATCATTTTTAAGAATATTATTGATTTATTGTCATCTAATAACAGATATAATTGATCAGTTAAAACAATCTGACTACAATTTAAATTCTAAATTATATTTTCTGTATTTTATAAAAATATAATTATTATTAAATTTGTAGAAAATTTCAAACTATGTTTTAACTTCCACATCATTTTTAAACATTTTTCAATAGAGCAAAATTTTCCAGCTTGATTGTACAAAATTTATTGACCCCCTCTATACACTTAATTTAGGTAATTTGACATTATTGATTTGGATTTTGTATTTGTACATACTAACATTAAAAAAAAAGAAATTTAAAAGAATGTGGATTATTTAAACAATCTAATTTTAATATAATATGTGTTTTGATTTTATCATTTTAACCTTATTAACAACAGGTTGTCACTTTTAATCACATTTCGTTTTAATTAGTAGGTATTATATGAAAACACATTATAATAATGTATTCAATCATGTATAACTTCCTAAAAAAATTAAAAATAAAAGATTTTAATTTTTATATTTGCCATGGAAATTTCATATTATAGAACTCTGACGTAAGGCGCCATATTGTGACCCCAAGACCTTTTATTGCAAAGATTCAATTAATTATTAATTTTTTTATTATAAAAACAGAGAGGAGAGTATAATATAATATTGTCAAGATAACAAATTATATGTTTTGTTTGAAGGATCGAAAAAAGAATTAAATTAGCTGCACTAGAAATACTGATAGCTTTAGAAGGAAGAAGTGAAGTCGAAATATAAATTGAAGGTAATGCAAAATAAATGAATGAAATAATCTGATATTGAGATGGAACTGCTTCCGACACTCGTGATGTAATGTTTGAGAGCGAAGGTAGTCAAAAAAGTTATAATGAAACTAAATATACTTCGTACGTTAGTGAACTTCTGTACTATATATATATTGAGCTGCTCATAATATTATTAAATGAGCCATAAATAAAGTTGTCTTACCTGTATTAAATAGACAGAATGGAAATATTTGCAAATATTGAATTGTTGATAGATGTTGTAGTTTAAATACAAGGATAATAATACGATGAATTCTTGGATTCATTATTTTGCTGCTCAAACTTTTGTGCGTTCCTGTCAAAAACAGATTTACAACATTATCGCGTCAATTACGTTTTGACAACCAATTTTCAAGATCAGTGTCTAGAGATCAAGACAGGTTTGCACCAAATGAGGATATATAGGATCTCACCAACTAAAAGAAACCTGAGAAAGTCTTATATTCCTTGAGAAAGTTTAAAAATTGATGAGCAGTTTCAATAAAATTTATTGGCATAAGGGTGAAGATAATGTAAAATTAAATTGTCTATAATAAAAGAATTTGATAAAAACTGATCCTTTAGAGTACAACAGGGTGATGTGATAAGTATTGACAATATGTATGAAGAGGCTAACAAAGAAAAATATTTCAATAATTTATTTACAAAAATAGCTCGACATCAAAGTGCAACAGTTATTTTTATAACACAAGATCTGTTTCATCATGGTGGAAGTCTTAGGACTCGGAACTTAAATGTTCAATATCTAGTAATTTTCAAAAACCCTAAAAATCCAACAGTTATTGATTTCATTGCAAGACAAGCAAATCCAAATAATCGCGGTTTTTTGATTGAATCTTTTCAAGATACAACTAAAATACCTCATGGAAATTTATTCTTTGATTTTACACAACAATGTTCCGACGAAGTACCTATTAGAACAGATGTTTTTAATAAAGATAGTGTGAAGGTTTATAAACAAAGTTAAATCACTAGTCTTTTTTAATAAAAAATAGTGTTTAAGAAAGTTTTAATTAAACATGATAATCAATTAGTCAAAGTGGAAAATGTCAAGTAACGTTTAAAGAAATCCGTAAAGAAAAGTATTAAGTTGAAGAAAAACTCATAAAAAATGGATTAAATTATAAACAAGGTTAAAGGATAAAACTATTTCAATAATAAAATTAAAACGTAGTATACTATATTTTAATGCTTTGATAAAAACACCACTCATGAAAAGAACAAGTATTTTACAGTCATTTTCACAATTTGTTGCTGGTGATTTGCTTGAAATCATTAGTAATGTTGTGAGTGACAATGTTGACATTAGTAAAGCGAAAATACTTGTATTATAAAACCATATAAAATCACTTTTATCGTTGGTAAATACAAAAATCAAACGACTAATACGAAAAGTTATATATAAACAATGAGGTGGTTTGATACCACGCGCATTGTATTTATTAGATGGAGCTGGTATATTAGGTTATCAGTCATAAACATTGAGTTGTTTTATTATCGTCATAAATAATGGGCCAGTTACTTAATTTTTTTCTAAATTTTAAATCATCTTGTTGTAATGAAGAAGATATGAACAAACCTGAAAGAACCAGCAGGTTTCAGTGAAGTCGAAAAGGTAAAGAAAGAAGTAGCAAAATTAAAAATAAGACGCAACAATGGTTGTTGGGTCAACTGTTATACAATTTAAACAAACCAATACGGAAACGGTTTCACACAAGAGTATATATAACATGTGGTAAATATTTGGTGACAACTCTTTTTCAATAACGGAAATGTATTGCTCTGTGTTTATGCTTCCACTTACGGCCCAAAAACATTTATTATTTGATATAATAACTTAGTATTTTATTATAAGAATGAAAATGTAAATAACAAACTCTTTTAAGTAACTACTGAGAAAGATATTGATAAATAAAATAACTAGAATACAAGCAAATGTATTCACACAAGTCTTACCTATCAAAGATAATAAAAAGGTATTAATTTGTTGGAAACATTTTGATGGCAAAAATGTGTAATGTCAATGAATTCGGCAATCCATATGGCAGCAGCAATCGATAATCTAATAAATTTTATTTACAGACATTCCATAAAAAGACCTTTCGAATAAATTTCTTATTTCCTTAGAGAATTGACTCTTCTCTTGTAATTTATGTCATTTGCGTGATGAAATCATATTATTATTATTATTATTATTATTACTATTATTATAAAATGATGATTTAAGCCTTTTGCTGCAAATAATGTATTTAATGAAAAAATTTTCGACTATATGATAGTCCTTGTCAATCTCCTTGATATATATATATATATATATATATATATATATATATATATATATATATATATATATATATATATATATATATATATATAAATCTAACATTTATGGAAGTAATTATTAATGATGTAAGTATTATTATTAATAAATTCGCTATGTTTTTTAATTAACTGAGACAGTGGCAGATTTTGAATGTAACCATTTCTTCATGAGGTATTTAACACGAGAGAAGTCGATAATTTTTATAATTTATATTTTTGAGAGTTTATTATTTTTATTTCTACATTTATAGAGTTTAGAGAAATATTGATTATTTTGCCTTTGATAATGTCTGCAGTATCTAATTATTAGGGGAAACTATTAATAATTCATAATAGTTTTTTATCGAAAACATTAATATTGTTATTATTTTCCTCATTTAGTTTCATAAGAATATATTATCATTATTTTGTATTTCGTTTTCATACTATATTATTTTTAATATTTTATCAATATTATTTTGTTGCAAATACCTCTTATTTTATTTCTAGAAATTTCATGGGTTTTATTGGTTGATTGAGCGTCAAAAATTCATTTATTTATTCCTTTTATAAATATGATGTTTGGGGCAAAAGGTTCACCAATTTTGCTACCTTTGTTGGCGCATATTAGTTTAAATTTACATTTTCCATATAACTCAGTGACAATCTGCAATATTTACTAATGTTTCCATTTGAGGATGATGGCCTGAAACTACATTTTTAGACATTAAAAACACATAAAATTTGTCTGAATTCAAATTTTTTTTTTCATTTTAATTTTATGGAGTTAAATAAAGTGAATATCACAGTGTTCATCCTGATAAAATTTTAAACATATCATATTATATGTCAAAAATTAAATAATTAAAATTTCTATAAACGGTGACGCTTGACAACATAAATTAGCAACTTTCAAATTTGTTTATTGATAACTTTTAAATTCATAAATTTAAATTATATTTAATTAAATAAATTAGTATTTTAAATTAGTATTAGTATTTCAAAACTTTTCATCATAAATTACACGCATTCCATTAAACACTTGGAATCACATTTTCTTGTTTTTCCTTTTTCGTCTATTTTATCCATTTTTAAAAAAAAATAATTTTAAAAAATCAGGTTAAATACAAAAATATTAAAATAGAGGAAATTGAAAAAAGGATAGTGGTGAAAAGATAAAATATGTTACTAAAACATTTCTACAATAAATATTTAGAAAAATTATTATATTTGACCATTAAATAAATATTCAAATTAAAACAAAAAACTCCAAATGTGAGTTGTAAATTTCCTTCATTACCAGTCTCGCAGCAGTCGTTTGTTTAAATTGTACACGACAGCAGCAACAATTAGCTATTTCAAAATATTCACAACAAAGAAAATCCCGAGAAGTTCAAACAAAACAAAAATAATTTATTAAAAATCTGACAAAATATAATTAATGAAGTCTTTATTAAATTAATAATTATTTTAATTTAAAATGTTTTTGTCGAAATTCCATCTATAGGTAATTATTAAAATTATTATTTCAACGTGTATATAACGATATTTACAACAAATTTAAAATTAGAAAAATAAAGTACATTTTGAAAGATTATTCATATAGGCTATCACTAATTAGTCCTTACAAGGTCTCAAAATAACTACTTTCAATTTTTATTTTAATAAATTTTCAGGCTTTTTGTTAACTATGTTGAGAATATTAAAACAAAATATCAGGAAGACTTTTAGAAATGTTATATATTTATAATACCGTATATACTTGCATATAAGCCGACCCGCATATAAACCAATCCCACAAATTTGGTCGATTAAAATGTAAAAAATAGATGATCCGCGTATAAACCGACCAATTAAAAATGATATTTTGGGTAATATATAATTTATTTCAGATTATGCAGTTAATTAAGAACCATAAAAGAACTAAAATTACTCGGTCTATACGCGAGTATATACGGTAATCATAATTATTATTAATCTTATTTATTTGAAAAATGTTTTTGAAGATTGAAAATTATTTTCACTAAATAATAAAAAAATATTAATAATATTGTAAACTCTATTTTAGTTTCAATATAAAATACTTAATAGGTTTCTTACAAAAGCAACTTAGTTATGATTTAATTGAATTCTACATGGCTAATGATGCCTTAAAACGAAAACAATAAATTATTCCGAAAATAAACTGTCAGAAATTGTATTCAAAATTTTGAAATCTAAAAAAATTAATTATGAATATTTTTGATATCTTTGATAACTTATAAATTTTTTAAATGTATATAAGAATTAATTTTGTCATTTATTATTTATTTTTAATAAATAATTTTAATAATTATTACAATTACTATAAACTAATAAACATAACAATAATAATAGCAATAGTAAAAACTACAAGAATGAAAATTTTAAGTCTACTTTACATTTTATTTCAAGATTGTTTCAGTAAAAGCCAAGAGCGTAAAGATTTCCTGAGAATTATCTAAGAAATTGAAAAAAACAATTTTCTGATTATATATATTGAAATTTAAATTAATTATTAAAATATAAGTAATTTATTTAAATATGTAAATAACAGAAAATTTTCTATTTGAACAGTAATAATTCAGATTATTAATATTATTAAATATTATTTATTTTATTATCGTATAAATTTAATTACTTTTAATACATATTTCTCAAAATAATTATTTCCGTAGACATTTAATTGATAATTTAACTTATTTTTAAATATACTAAGTTTCAATGTTAATAATATTTGGAGTGATTTCATAAAGTTTATACTAACATACATAATAATAAAATATATAATAATAATATATAATAATAAAAACCATATTTAAAATGTAATTTCTTTTGTTATTTTTGTAAAAGTTAATATAAAAGTTAAAAACATGAAAATTGAAGACATTGAAAATAAATATGGAAGCAATGTTAAATGCAAATTTTAAGTCTTTCGAAACTAGTTTGAAAATGCTTAAAAATATTTTAGTGAATATATAAATAAAGCTAAATAATTCTTTTTATTGGTAATTGTATATTATATAATATATAGCTTAAAGGTTTAAAGAATCAGAAAAGAGATAAAAGGTGAGTTTATGAAAAAGAAAAACTATGAGTTTTTTTCAAATAATTTAGGGGAACTGGTAAAAAGAGCTCACTATATTAAATTGTGAAAATATTATATTTTGGAAATTACTTAAACAATAAATAAAAATAAAAATGTATTGTTGTTGACAACTAGAAACATATTAAAAACATAAATAATAAAATAAGTCTTTTCAATTTTTAGAAATTTATCTGTTTCAACTTTCAAATGCTTTTGGTCTTCCTTTACAATAAAATTTCTGCCTTTTCATTGGTTTAAAATTTTGATTGAATGAAATTAATAAAATAAATAAATTTTTTTATCAAATTAAAATTCAAAGTGAAGTCATTAACAAATTAAAATTAAAAATAACTAAAATTATTTTTTTTAATAGTCAACAACAAATTAGATTAATGATTTCACCCATATCTACTTTAGTGTTGATTGTTGGATATTTATCTATGATAAGAATTGTTTCTTTAAATCTATTTTTTTAAAAATAATATTGCTAAATTTAAAGATTTCAGGAGTTTGATGATATTTATATCCAAAATGGATATTAAATTCAAATTCAGATTAATCTACAATACTTTCTGCTTCCCGATAACTATAAAATAATAAAAATGCTGTTTTCGATTTGGCGTCAAAATATTCCGCATAAAAACTACTTAATTAAAACAAAATGAAATAATTTAATTAGTTTCTTAAAATAAGCAGAAATCGACTGAATTTGACTTCCTAGAAATGTTTTCAAAAATATTCTCCTTTTCTCTAATGGAATCGAAATTCCATAATTGTTGATAATTATAATCTAAGAATTCATAGAATGATTTCAAGGAGACAGACTTCGTGACCAAGTTGAATTTTTCATGAATATTTTCCATTTAATAATTTCAAATCAGTCTTTCAACAATTAAATTTATCAAAATGTTTTTGGAATTATTTTAATTATTTATGATACAAATTAAAATGTATAAAATTCTCAGAAAAGTCGCAGACATTTTCATGGTACGTCACAGAAATTATGTTATCCGAGATTGACTTTAATAACAACAACAAAAGAAAAATGGGAAAAATATTATTCTCTATAAATAACATTTTCATGAAGTCATTTATATTGAAGTAAAGTATACCTAATCTCATAAATTATTAAAATAAAACATTTACTCGAGTTTATTCGGAGACGAAGGAACATTTTTGATTTTCAACATATTTGATTTTTAAACCGATGATCTCATTGCTGTTATACTCGATAAGGAAATTGTGTGTTTGGATAGACCAATGTATATTGGACAAACCGTACTTGATTTATCCAAATTTTGCATGTACCAGTTTCAATATAAAGAACTACAGAGTTATAGAAAAGAATTCATTTGTCAAATTAAAATTGTAGCCGGTGACACAGATTACTTCTTTTTAGAGTGTAAAAATGTTGATTTACGCTTACAACTGTATCCAAAAATGATTGGCAATGGGCTCCTAGATACTTCAAATTATCCAATGACCGATCTGTTGTTCTCTGATAAAATTGGTTCAGTAATCGGGAAAGTCAAGGATGAGAATAAAGAAAATCAATATAATGAATGGGTGTTCCTTCGACCCAAGTAATACTCACTTCAAGGAGATAAAGAAACTCTAAAAGCCAAAGGAATAAGTCTTACAAATTCTAATATCACCCATGAAGCCTATAAAAAGGTGTATACTGATGGTCAGTGGCGTAACTAGTGGACGCAGGACCCTGCGTTGCGGGGACCCACCAGCTATAGGGGGCCCAAAATTATTACTAAAAAAAATATTTACAATCATTTTCTGAAACTTTTTTCCCGCAGTTATATTTGCCTACAAACATAAAACTATCATTGAATAGCGGCTGCTTTGAATAACTATGTATTAAACTTTAACCGAAAATTTTTTTTGCCAATATGAAGGCAAGGAGGAAAGATTTTAATATTTAAGGTCCATTTCATTTTTGTATTATTTTTATGATATATGAAATAAATTTCTAACTTGTTTTTGTTAAATAAAAATTATTGTGGAATTATTTTACATTGCGCGGGGGCCCAAATTTTGAAGTTCTGCCACTGCTGATGGTGGAACAGTGAGCATCCAACAAAAGAGAATAGGAAGTGTCAATCATCAGTTGTATACTTTCATGACAGAAAAACGAGCTCTCGAATGTTTGGACGATAAAAGGTATTGATTCAATTGTAATGAAAGCTATGCCTACGGTCACTATAAGATTCGTCAAATGCATATCGCAAATGCTCCGTCTAGAAATGAATGCAAATCGAAACAATCACTTTAACAATTAAATTTACGTGAATAATAAAATATATATTGTGAATAATTTGATTTAGTTAACCTTCATCCGTCCCTTAAATATACTGTACACTAAAGTCCCTCGGATCTTTTTCGACCCAGGTAGAAATCGTTGACTTAAAAGAAACAAAATGCAAATAATTAAATTAGTTTTATTAGTAACAGCAATGTTGACTGTTTAGGAATAATAAAGAGCGATTTATCTGTTATTTATTTATTTATTACATTTATTACATACGTTATAGGAATGTGCCTTACAAATAAATCTTTTACAATATTTACATTCTAATGCATGTTTATTGTCCGATTTTGGACAAATGTGACATCTACCTCTTTTTTGACCACGTATCCTTGCTGTTGGTACTTCTAAAGGAGATGTAGTTGTGCATTTTTGTTCTAACATAAATTGTTGGCAATTAGCCACTCGTGGCAAATGGTTCCGTCTTGTCATTTGTTCTTTTATCAATAATTCGCCTTCGATAAATTTTTTTATATTCCAATCTGGACAAACAGCTGTAAATAAAATAAATTCATTTTATATAGATATATCTAATATATTTGCAAAACAGTAATTGGCCATCTATTTGTTTTTCCTCGAGTACTGTAATTGGCTATCATTTTGTCTAAGGTATCAACTCCTCCTTTCGTTGCATTATAATCTAATATAATATTAGGTTTATTTTCAGAACCACCTGACAATTCTTTTGTTTTGTGAAGAGTACTTTGAAGGACAACACATTTTTTCTTTTTAGGAATGTATGAAACTAAGGTTGTATCCTTTGTAAATGCAAATTTTGAAGTAAAAATTGCCTTGCCTTTTACTTCGAGCAATACGGGTGGAATTGACGTTTTATTTTTTCGAATAGTGCCAATCATAGTATTTTTTTGGAAAGTAATATTTGACCTAGTTCATAAGAAGTGAAAAAGTTGTCAACTGTTACATTCCTCTCTTCAAGTTGTTGGCACAAATCTAAAACCACTTGCCTTCCTTGATTCCTTTTAGGTACTTCACCAGCTACTTTCCCAGTGTATATATCTATATTCCATACATAACTATTTTTGCTATCGCACAGCACCCAAAATTTAATCCCATATTTAGCCGGCTTCTTTGGCATGTATTGTTGAAATGGACATTTTCCACGGTATGGAACCAATTGCTCATCAATTGTTATATTTTCGCTGGGATTATAAAGATGTGGTAATATTTCGACCCATTTATTCCGCAGTTCTCGAATTGGAGCTAAATTGTCAGTATTTCTTCGAGCAGCTCGTGTAGTTAATCATCAAATCGAATGACTTCTAATATAATTTTGAATTGTTTTAGTGACATATTAGCTCTGAATATATGTCGATCCTTTGTTTCATGCCATAAATTTTCCAAAGCCTCATTATTCAATTTATATACACCAGCTAACAATAAAAGTCCAATATATGCATCCAATTTGATAATATCAATATTTTTCCAATCCTCTTTATATATGCGATTTCCTTCCAAATTGTTATTTTGAATAATTAATAGTTTTTATAGAATTTGTAAACAATAATTGAAATGCAGAGAGTTCTGTTGATATGCGAGAAATACCATATCTTGTGATTCCAGGGGTAGTTCTAATCACGTTTGATGATGATTGACGGCCATGTTGAATAAAGGGTCCTTAGAAAGATATAGGTATAGATCCAGAAGGTACATCATCTATGTCTCTATCAGAAGTTTCAATCAATTCTTCAATATGATCTGATGTCTCTGAGGAGGTATCATTTCCCGATGAAAATTCAAGTAAATTATCTTCTTCATATTCAATTCGTCTTGACATGATGATAATTCTACACAAAATAGTAAGTAAGGGTAATAAAATAATGAAAACGTTTTCTCTTTCAAATAAACACTTACCAAGGTTATAACGTATTTAGTTTTTTTGAAATTTTGGCATCAAAAAATTCAATAAAAACGAGAAGTGATGAAACGGGTAGCACAAATATTATTGATGCACACTCGTCCGCGTCTTTGAGTCGACTGTTGAAAACTATACAGTCAAATTTTGTTGAAAAATTACTTCTTAGAAGGTGATAAAAATAAACACCCGTTTTCGCCGCGAATTCTAAAAATTTGTTCAAAAATGCACTTTTGTCATTTTCGAAACGAGGGACTGGAGTGTTATTTTTTTTACAAGAGATAATCCAGGTATCATATTTTTTCTTTTCCAAAATTAGTTTATCATATCAACAAAATCAAAGTCACGAAATTACAGATATGTAGTAATAATATTTTATGATATATTTGCAAAACAAAATCGCTTCGGGTCGAAAAAGACCCGAGGGACGGATGAAGGTTAATTAAAATGTGTTTTATCATTTAATAATTCATTTGTCCAATTAATTTAGATAATTAGTTTTAAGTAAGAATTATTATTTTTCATGAAAAACATTCTTTTGATTTTTTTTTCTGAAAAATTAATGCCCATTTTATTTTAAATTAACAAAGCAAATTACTAATTAAAATTTTGTTGAAATTGAAATATTATTGTTACAATTTACTCTTGTTAGAACATATTAAATGTAAATGTAAAATAATAATAATAAAAAATAAATAAATAATTAAATAATTAATTAAAAATTAAATACAATAATAATATTAATAATAATTAAAATTTATTAAGAGAAACCAAAAAATAAAAAAAAATCAATTAAATAACGTAATTAATTAAAATTAAAACATAATAAAATAATTAATTAATAAAATTAAAAAATTAAATAGAAGTAATTAAATAAAAATTAAATAAAAATTAAATAAAAATTAAATTAAAAATAAATAAATAAATGATTCAATTGACCTATATTTGATTTGGACATTGGGATGACCTTGAAAGTGCGCCGAGTCCTTACAATGTAAGGCTTACATCATACTACTTACGTCAAGACTTACAAAAGGATGTTTGTTATTTCACTGTAAAATAGTCAAATTTTATTTAGTCATTAGCAAATTTCAGGTCGTTACAAGTGTGATCCGCTGTTTCACAATTTTAATTGAAAAAGGAGTGACAAATATACATTAATTGTGATATTATGTTATAGAATCTATAATATAGATAGAACTTCATACAATTTTTTAACTCGTTCTAAATCATTGAGAAACTACAATGTAATCTAATAACACAAGATCCACATTGCAAACATTTCACAATATATTTTTAAAAGATTATTAGTTTAAACAATCTTTATTTGATTATTCAAACAAAATTATTTATACCTCAACAAAACATTCTGTAAATTTTTAAGTACAAATTTAATTGAATTATTTAATACACCACATTTAACATAATAATAATATTGAAATAAATAATTCTTTATTTTTATATGTAAATAATGAACCGATAAATTCGATAATTTCAAAAAAAGCATAAAATCTTATTAAAAAAACAAACAAATAAAAATTATCTAATTGCATTCCCAGGAATTTTGCGCCATAGAGAAAATAAATCATTAAAATATTTATTGTCTACCATAAAACTTCAAAGAAATAAATAATCTTTCACTGATGAATTGCAAGTTGTTAAAGTTTATTAAAACACTTGTTATAATAAGTAAAAAATAATAAATCAAATTTTACATTGTTAACTAAAATAAAAAAACTCATTTTAAATTTTAACAAATAATTTTGTTTGTATTTTCATTTTTCTTGTTTTGCTGTTAGATATCAAATTAATAATAATAATAATAATAATAATAATAATAATAATAATAATAATAATAATAATAATAATAATAATTATAATTATAATAATAATAAATAAATAAATAAAAATAATAATAGATAAAGAATCGGAATAATTTATTCATAAAAATAAATTTATAAAATATTGATAGAAAAATGATGAAGGAAAGTTTCATATAAATCGAATGAAATGGGATGAGTAAATAAGTTAATGAGTTGTCATGATAAGATCTATTGAAGAAAACCATTGAAAGTAAATTATTTCCTATTTCACTTATTTAATTACGCAGATAGGGAATCGGAGAATTGAAGAATGATAGAATATTTATTTACAAGCCGCCAAATATTTAATTATTCCCTGAACATCAATGATAAACCTTTGCTGATTTACAAAATATAGTAAATTTTAAAATATGTCCTTCGGTAAAAAATAGAGTAAATTTAATAAAAACATATTTGTAATTATATTATTATTTTATTTCCATACAGAAACCTTGAATGGAAAACTTGTGACTATACATCTTTTAATATATTATTTATTTTTCATTAGTATTTCAATTTTTAACGGACTTTTAAATATAAACATATGTTATTTTTGATCCTTCCTTTTCGTTTCTGCCTGTTACATTTGCATATTTTACGTCTGTTACTTTTCAATAAATTAACTAGATTATATTTTTTATAAGAAGTTGTTAAACTGATAGCCATCTTTATTTATATAATTTCTTTCTAATAAATGAATTGTTAATATTTTACCATTTAAAACACTTTTAATACTTTCCATTTGTATGCCAAGCCATGATCTACATAATATACTTAACCTTCAAATGATATCATGACCTGTGAATCAGCTTGTCTATGAGTCAGTAAATATATCGATGTTTTTGATATTCATGAATTTATACATATATATACATATACATATAAAAAAAAACGTTCGTTAGATTTAAGTAAAAATGTGCGTTTTTCAAGTGAAAATATAATTATACCTTTTCATTTTTCTTAAAAACAAAACCAAAACTAACTCGAAACAATTTCACACACACAATAGGCTGCTCGCGTACACGGTAATAGAATAAAACAACGTGTAAAAGTGTGTCTACTATTAGAATCGCGGTGCCTACTGTCGTCTGATGTCGGTTGAACCGGGGAATCCCACTACGGCACCAATTGACGTAATTGTGAATCGGCGTAAATCGAGCCGGCGTAAATCGAGCCGGCGTAAAACGACGTTTACCTACATTTCTATAAATAACAAATCATTTGCATAGTCATTTATCTGATAATATTGGAGAACTTCACTGAAGTTGTGGATAATTTTTAAAAAGCTTCCAATAATAGGATATTTATAATTATTATTTTTTTCAATTTCTTTAAAGAAATATTCAATTTCTTTTTTGTAACAGTGAACAGTAAAAATATTGTTTACAAAATTCTTTCAATATTCTTCTGAAATTCTCACAAGGTCAAAGACTCTTGCATTTTTGTATAAAATCTCCAACTTTTACAGTGGTTTTGTAATTTTTTCTAAGCTTGCTAAAGTTCGCTCTCAAATCGAAGGTATTAGTCACATTCTAATCATACAATGCTCGTTGATACGTATTTCATTACTTTAATCTTTCTTTTAAAAATTTAATAGTCCAAAGTTGGGTCAATCATTAATAGCTATCCCATATTTTGACACAAGAATAATTGATACAGAAATTTTCATAAAACATTTCTAAAATTGTCACTTTATATTTTTCAATATTTTTATATTGGTAAAATAATGAAAAAGAAATGCTTACTCAAAATTCAGACGAATTCATAAAAAGTATGATCAAGGTCTGGAAAGATGATATTTGGTATCCGAACTAAATTCAGGGATAATTGTTAGGAGGTTAAACAGAATAAACAGATTAACTTTATTTTTTTAGGTAATCTCTATTTTGGCAGATCCGTGTTGAGATTATATTTATAAATATTTTAGAAAAATGAATTTTTTTACTTAGAGAAATTCTCAATTTATCTGACAATTCTTGACAACTCATTATCCCTTGCTTCAATTTTGATCCAATTTCCCTTAATAGGTAAATTGTAATGATGAATGCATTACGGAGTAAATTTGATGAAACTATCAGTTTGAGATTTTTTTATAATTTTGTTCCAATAATTAGATAAATATAAACAAATGAATTTGTTAAGAATTTATTTATTTGTTTGAATGAGGTGGAAAGTTTCAACCATATTCCGATCTTATAAAAACATTATAATTAATATTTATCTTTTCTCAACTGAAGTGGAAAAAGAAATTTTAGTAATAAATTTATCCGATAAAGTAAAAATATTTAAAAGGTTTTAAAATGTTAATTCTAAATTAAAGTTTAAATTTTCTATTTTATTAAGGATAATTAAATGAAATTAAGTAAGAATCGTCATTCGTACATCTTTTTCACTATAAATTTCGATAGCATCACTATTATCATCACAATAAAGTCTGTATGAGAGAATTAGGAATGTCTGATTTTAAAATCTTATCAAAACCTTTGATAATTGTTTTGAGCGTGTAATGTGTGAAGCATTATTGATAAGAACTTTTAATCCTAAAATCAATGTGCAGAATGCAGTGAATACGTGTGTGTTGAATGTTTTTAATTAAGTTTTTGTATGTGGATGTATATTAAATAATAGTTAAGTTAAATAATTAAAAAAATAATTAAAATTATTAATAATTTAAAATTTATTAATAATTTAAAATTTATAGATTTTATTATTTGTTTATATATTATCAATATAGTATATATCTATATAGTATATCGTGAATGTAGGTAACCTGATGATGATTGACATTAAAGATTCTAAAGAAGCAATTGACAATGAACATTTTATAAGTTTGCTTCATAACGTTTAAAACAACTGTTAAAAAATTCAAAGCAATTGAACACATCTTTTTGACATTCAAATTCATTTTAACAATTCAAATTAACACATTTTTAAAGAAATCAAATAATCTTTTCAAACATCGACTTTCCTGACATTTCACTATCCTTTTTACTTCTAACATGAGGTTTTGTGAGCAAGTTTTTTTAATTTGATTTTTAAAAATGGAATTAAACAAAAAAAGTAGTTATAAAAGCCTCGCTGTCTTCCTCATTATCAGTAGTAAAAATTGGAAAACATTTACATTTTAGTATGTTTTTAAATTTCATGGATACTATTGTTACATAGTAGTGTAAATCTTTTTTCATTTAATATATTTCTAAGCACTTTTAATCTAACAGTACATAAATAGAAAATTATATCAAAATAACCAAATTAATTTCAGACTCAAAATCAATCTTTTTGTTTATTACGAATTTTCAAAATATTTTATTTCAAATGTTTATTTTAATACTGAACAATTAAAACAAAATATTGTTTATATAAATGTAAAATAAATGAAAATAAAATAAAGTGGAACATAAACATTACTGATAAATACAATTACATAACAGACAAATGTTAACAATAAATATATAATAAATTAATTTTAAATAAATATGAGAATAAATTAACGTATTTAAATTATCCTTTTGTTAAAATTATTTAAATCCAGAATTTATTTAACTAATGTTATTAAAAAAACTGCATTTTCAATACATTAATGTCAGATCCATTTCCTTCTGTAAATAAATATCAAAATGAATGAAAAACCGTATAAATTAAATTTGTCCTTTATAATTCATCAACATTATAATTAATTACGTTTTCCGTTTTGGACTGACATGAGAGATAAAAAAGATCAAAATAAAATGAATAAAATAAACAACGAAATATTTTCTAATTTTCTAATTTTAAATTTTATTTTTTTCATAACTGATAAAAAATAGATTATTTGCAAAAGTAAATACAATTAAAATCACGTGAAATCATCTCTATTACCTATAATTAGACTGCAAACGTCTGAGAAAAATATAATAATTTATTGTAAAAATTATAATTGTTTTCGTTTCATTCATAGAAAATCTTGTAAACACAATGGAAATTACAATTTTGAATTTATATTTATATTTATTTATTTTTGTTTTAATAGGTATAGCATTAGTGGCCATAACGTCGACCGCAAGACTATTTTCAGTCGATCACAGTTTTATTTTGCTGTTTAGGGTTCGAAAAGGAATCTTGCAGTTTATACACATATACAATGCAATAAAAACGAAAAATAGTTCAAGGTTGACAAATGATAATTTGACTGCATGTTTGAATAAGCATTAACATCATATGAAAACATTAAATAACATAATTTGACAAGTTGTTGCAAGTATGCAATGCAAAGCTTCAGGTGAGAATAAAAATTAACTTTTAAGATTTCAAATATTATAAAAAATTTCTTTTTCTTTAAAGTTTATTTTATCTATTTTGTATGTATATAATATCCATTGTCAAGTTATCTTTATTATTGTATTATCACACAAATTTTAATTACAATATCAGTCGACCCCTATCAAAATTTTTATCAACTAGTCGCTCCTCGAGCCATAAATAAAATTTGTAAAATATTTTTGTTTTATTAAATTAATTGATGATTTTTTTTGAGAATTTTTAAAATATTTAATTATGGTTAATTATTAAAAAATAATATTTGAAAATTATGTTTAAATTATGGAAATTGTAAGTAATTGTAAGAATATATAACAAAGAAAAACTGTTAATGAAAATTAGAGTTTGGAACTGAAGACAGAATATAATTTCGAAATTAATTTGGGAAAGTTTCAAACATGTGTCACGTAAAATCGTTCAAACATTTGTAAAAATGATCACAGCAAATATTAAAGAGAATGTACAACTTTTGTTAGAATTGTTTGAAAAAAATTAACCTGACAAAGATAGAAAATAAGAAAACAAACGATATAAAGGCCATCATATATAGAATCATTACTCAACATTTAAACCCCCAATCTCCAGGATACTGACCGAAATAAATGTAATGACAATAAATTTTAACATTCCATTATATTTTTTCCCAGTTTAATATGCAACAACATGTAAGATACAATTTTACAGAATTAAAAGAATACAGTAAGACATTTAAACATAGGAAATACTCAAAACAATTTATTGTCCGACATTTCAAGTCAAATTTATAGAAAAAGCAAAACACGGTTTTTCATAAATAAAATTAATTAAATATAATATTATATATAAATAATCTAAATAATTTTAATTAATAATTTAGTTTATATTTAAAGTTACAGAAGCTTAAAATTTGAAAATTTAGCTTTAAGTTTTTTTCTGCAGTCTTATCATTCATTATTATTATTATTATTAATATTATTATTATTATTATTATTATTATTATTATTATTATTATTATTATTATTATTATTATTATTATTATTATTATTATTACTATTATTATTATTATTATTATTATTATTATTATTATTATTATTATAATTATTATTATTATTATTATTATTATTATTATTATTATTATTATTATTATTATTATTATTATTATCATTATTATTATTATTATTATTATTATTATTATTATTATTATTAATATTATTATTATTATTATTATTATTATTATTATTATTATTATTATTATTATTATTATTATTATTATTATTATTATTATTAATATTATTATTATTATTATTATTATTATTATATCATCATCATCATCATTATTATTATTATTTTATAATGTATCACATCATAAACGTATCCGAAAATACATAAACTTAAAGTAGACAATATTACATGCCATATATTTCAGATCATCCCCCTTGACGCTAGGTTTATACTAAAAACTAAAAAAAAATTTGTAACATTATAAATATTTGGCTCAGACGTCTCTAAAATCTTATCATTACAAACGGCCATTTAAATACTATTATGTGAAAAAATACCTTTGATTTTATTCATAATCATGTTTTTTTTTAAACTAAGAAATTCTTTTTTAATTACTATTTAAAAAATAGATAAATTATAAATTGCTTTTAATTTTAATTTTTTATTCCCATTGCAGAGAAATTAGTAAAATTTGCTCCAAGCATTAGGATAATGTTTATAATGTCAATGTTTACTTATAATTTGTTTATTTACTTTTTCTCATGAAGTTTCAATTTGTTTTTGCTTAAGTTTATTTATGTAAGAAGTAAAAGAAAAGAAATGAAATAAAATTTAAATCGGTTATTCAAAGAATGGGGTAAGTTTTTATTCAAATTCAAAAAGCAAAATAAATACCTCACCAATTTTCCTTAGTTCCTTAGTTTCTTTTCAATAAGGCTTCAAAACGCAAGTAACATTAATTAGGACTTATAATTAACGTATAATTCAATTTTAGGTATAATTTAGGTGCTTTGTAAACTTTTCCCCGGAATTGAGCTTGTCAATTTAATTTGAACATTAACACCGAGTAATAAATATTGCAGTTGATCAAATAAATCAAATTGTAATGGTGAACATAATGTGAATGGTTGTGATTTTGTAATCTAGGCTTTTCTCATAAGATCATATTAAGTGTACATGATTTATTCTAAGCCCCCAAGTTTATTATAATTTATAATTGTTTATAATTGATTATAATTTATAATTGTTTCAATTAAAACACTTTAAAAAGAACAAATCAATAAAATTAAGAAATTGGATTTTCGAGGCCCATTATTATGACAATAATTTTTGTTGCAAATCAATAATTATATGGATATGGACAAAACTGCTCATAGAACAAATAGAAATTAATTGTGGCAAAACAAATTTTGATAAATAATTCATATTGGGAAGAATATTAACTGAACAAAATATTATCTGAAGGATTACATTAGTCGTACAGTCTGGACAGTGGGAGTAGAGATCAAGCTATTGGAAATGAATTAGACAAATTTGATTATACAAATATGTAATATTTAATATACTTTAGGAGGTGTCATTTATTTATTATCAAATAACATAACAAACCAGACAGAGACCGACCGACTGTTTTTTATTTACAATAAACCTAACAATACTGATATATTGTCAATGTGACCTACTGTTTAAATAATTTTATCTTACTTGTTGAAAATTTCATTTTTTACACCCCGCCCCCTCCTCCCCCTTAATATAATACGTGCCCTTATTTTCGAGTTTCTCGACAATATTCGAAATTTGAAATACTATATTTTTTTCAAATTAAATGCACACTTTCATATTAACTAAAACTCGTATTTTATTCAAATATTACCACATGTCTTTCTGATAGTTCTATATAAATAAAAATAAACTGTAATGTGGATATTTATTTCATAAATAAAACTTCAGACTCCGCACGCTTCCTAATCTAAGGTGGTAATTGTAATTTTCCAATGATTTATGGTAGACACAGAATAAATTTCCAAATTGGTATCAATAAATTCACCATTTTGCAAAGATGTTTTTTCAACAGTATCAAGCAATTTTTTACAATGAGCCTCAGTGGCGGAATTTCAAAATTTGGGCCCCCGCGCAATGTAAAATATTTCAACTTAAATTTTTCGGTTAAAGTTTAATACATAGTTATTCACAGCAGCCGCTATTCAATGATAGTTTTATGTTTGTAGGCAATTATAACTGCGGGATAAAAGTTTCAGAAAATGATTGTAAATATTTTTTTAGTAATAATTTTGGGCCCCCTACAGCTGGTGGGTCCCCGCAACGCAGGGTCCTGCGTCCACTAGTTACGCAACTGATGAGCATCTTCATCAATAAATTCTAAAACTTTCCGACTAAATTCAGGAAGCCAACTTTTGAAATCTTTCGATGACTGTAGTATTGTATTATTATTTCCAATTTTACAAAATTTCTTCAACTTCATTATCTTTTTACTATAAAAGCTTTTTTTTTGTTATGCATTTACAAATCTTTACTTAACTATTATTCATTTAACTAAATATTTACAAAAAATTAAATGAGAGTAAAACTGAATTGTAACATGTTCATATAATTTTATTTTAGGTCCTTACTTTTAAAGTCGATTTGACCTGCAAAATTTTTATAAAAATTTTAGAAACTTATTTATTGATCATTACACACATGCACGTGTACAACCAGTTTTTCTATCCACAAAGTATGGATTGTATATATATAAACTATATATTATTTATTTGATCCATAGTGGCCTGTTTTTAAAGTTGATTTAATAAAATTATATAGTGTATGTGCGTGTATTTGGCCTATTTATTTATTAGAACTATATAGAATGTGTATTTGAACTACTTAATTTTTGATTTCATTTACATGAAGAAAACTCATTCACTCTAACCTAGCCACTTAGTTTCATCTTTAAATTTTCCTATAGCCGAATCCAAACTCCTAGAATATTAAAAGTAAAAGTAAATATTTTGAGAAAAAACATAAAAAATCGTTAAAATTAAATAATTTTGATTTGACCTACATATTTTTTATTTAACTTACTTGATCTAGCGGTGGCTTGTTTTAAAAGTCGATTTAATATATAAAAAACTCTGAAAAAATTTCGTGAAAATAACTAAAAATACGCGAAAAATAATAAAAATTTTTCATAAAAAATTTGTCAAAAAATATTTTTTTAAGCCCGGTAAGATACAACCCCAACAATATTAATTTATAATAATCAATTTAATAATTAGGGTTTCTGTGATTGATAATAAAATTTTGATTACATAAATTAGTTATATGGTTATCCATACTTGGCCGTCTCGCTACATATTCACTCATAAAAACACTCACTTCAGATACATTTTATTTATCATTATTTTACATATGTCCTTCATTTGTCTATAATTTTCTTGTACCAAAAAATTTTTGTATTTATTTTTAGCTGAATCCTTTTTCAATTATTCATGCTTCAATTCAATAGACATTAAATCTGGTAAAGAAAACGAAAGAATATAAAATTTCAAGAATAATTCTCCAAAAATCCATTAATTTTTATAATTATTGGGTTTAAATAAAATATCAACTTTCAATAATTATCTGATAGAATTACGTATTAAATTTTCGTTGCATCATTAAATATGATTTTTCAATTAGAAATAAATGAATTCTTTTTGAATTTTAATTATTTGATTAACAATTATTCAAAATTAATTAATTAAAAATTTGCTTCAATTTTTTACTAAAATCTCATTATTAATATTGAAAAAGTATTATATTTTAAATTAAATAATATTTAATAATATTGTACAAATTTATTTCAACTCATAAAGTGTGTAAGGATTATTTAATTTGTCTGAGTAAAAATGTTTTATGAAATATTTTTCATTTATTAGCGTGACCTTGAAAATTTAATAATGTCAATTGTTCATTTAATAGTGTTTATTACTAATTTAATTTTAATTTTTAATTTTAATTTAATTTATTTATGTTAATTTTATATTTTTATTAATATTAATCTGATTTTGAAGACAAAGTAAATTAAATAGAAACGACATATAATCCACATTTAATCAAAATTTACATTAAATATTTAATTACCAACAATAATAATTTAAAATAAAATATATAATGCTTTAACTACTTTTAATTTAAAGAATAAATTTGATTTAAATACACAAAAAATTATTATAAATTAATATAAAAACGGTGTACAATTTATATATATATATATATAAATTCTATATACAACATACATTTAGTTATTAAGAATAATAATAATATCTTTTTTGTAATCCAAGATATTTTGTTGATTTTGACAATTATGATATTATAATCATATTTATTTTATTTTATTTTTCACCTTTGATCATTTTTTAAATTCAATATATTTTTATTTTTATTATTAATTATGTTTAATTAATATTAAAGTTAATTTAAAAACTTTTATAAAAAAATTAATCTTATTAAAATTATAATTGCAATTTTTTGCAAAAAAATAATTTTAAATGGAAATTTTGGGGGCCTCTAATAATAATTGGGTTTGTATTTACTATTCGAATAATATAAAATGGTTTTTTCGGATGCATCTAATTAATATATATATATATATATATATTAATTAGATGCATCCGAAAAAACCATTTTATATTATTCGAATAGTAAATACAAACCCAATTATTATTAGAGGCCCCCAAAATTTCCATTTAAAATTATTTTTTTGCAAAAAATTGCAATTATAATTTTAATAAGATTAATTTTAATATATATATTTACATAATTTTATTAATTGTAAGCTGACAATATTTAAAAATTTATATTTCTCTTTAAATTTCAGTGATTAATAAATTAATAATAAATAGTTTTTTGTTTAAAATAATCCGTTTAGATTAGAACAATTAATTCATTTTTTCTATATGAGAAACAAGAATATAATTGAAAAAATGTATTTATGCTAAATTAGATTTGACTCAATAGTCACTTCATAATTCTTAAAAATCTTAGAAAAATAAAATCTGTTGCGAAAATTCATATCAATATGTGAAAATTTTATTTATATTTGATTTTTCTAAAAATAATAATTAATTTAAGTGCACTATGTGCTAAAGGCGGCTTTGGTACTTTGAATTTTAATAAATTCTAAAGTTTAAAGTGTAAATGCAAAATTCTTTTTCGTAGAATGTAATTTTTAAATACAAAATTTAATCAAAATTGTGAAAATTGTCGATATAAAATTCTCTAAAGCTTTAAAAAATATTAAAAATTTATAGATTTTATAATTTGTTTATATATTATTAATATAATATAGTTATTCATCCGTCGTGAATGTAGGTTACCTGATGATGATAGTGATGATATCGAAATATATAGTGAAAAAAGAATGGCGATTTTTATTAATAAAATCTTTACCGTGTTTATTTAAGTAAAATTTTAAATCTTTAAATTTTTATTATTATTTATTATTTATTATTTTATTATTATTTCTGCACTTTATGGTTGTTTTTTGGACGAATTGTTTATAAAATAAAACTTCACCTTTAGATTTGTATTTATTTACAATTTTAATTTTCTGTTGTTTTATAATTGTTGTTAAAATGAAATTATTGGTTAAAGAAATTATTACTAAATTATTTTCTACAACTTTTATTTGAAATATATTTATTGAATTTCATGTAAATTACATTTCTTTCTAAATTGTTATTTAATTTTTGATAAGAAAAATAAACATGAAAAATTATATCAGTGTATTATTGAGATCAAAGAAAAAATTTGTTTTCTCAAAATTTTCTGATTTAATTTTATTTGAATCGACATTGAGAATTTTTGACAGAGATTAACTAATTTGAAATTTAAATTTTTCGCCGATTCAAGATTGTTGATAAAAATATTTTTGTCACTACTGATGAATGATATATATTAATATTATTCAAATCAAAATAAATTTTCCATTTCTAATAGTAATAATAATAATAATAATAATAATAATAATAATAATAATAATAATAATAATAATAATAATAATAATAATAATAATAATAATAATAATAATAATAATAATAATAATAATAATAATAATAATAGTAATAATAATAGTAATAATAATAATAATAATAATAATAATAATAATAATAATAATAATAATAATAATAATAATAATAATAATAATAATAATAATAATAATAATAATAATAATAATAATATAAAATAATGGTTTTAATGTTAGCAGCATAAATTTCATTTTAAATAACTAAATCTTAATTCTTGATATATGTGTTTGTATGCTAGCTTTTAATTAATGAATTTAAAATAAATAATATGTATAAATTTAATAATAAATTAATATACAATCCCTAATATTTATGTTTGTTTGGTATTTTATCTCTTTTACAAACTATACAAGATAGCAGCACATGTTTTTATTACTTATTTTCTTTAAACTTTATCATTAAAACGCCATGTCTACAAGTTCTTTATTTAGTTTCGGTATATAGCGTAGCTTTAGGCGAGGCTAATTTGCAGGAGCTACAGTTTAAAGTGTGAAATGAACCACTTGACATCCACATATAAATATATCGAATATATAATACATTTTGTTGGGTGAAGTCAAATAATACAAATATTAAAATTTCCATCATATTTGTGAGAAATGTCATTTTTATGCCAAATATTGATGTTTTAAATATTATAATTCACAATATCATTTAACTTTAGATATTTTTTATAAAATGAACTTAGCAACAAAGTTTTATAGTATTTTTTACAATAAACTCACTAGTATGTATAACAAGGTAAAATCCCGAGCGCAACAAAGGCTTACACTATCATTTACTTGTTTAACAATAATATTTTAAAAATTTAGTAAAAAGTTTAGTAGAGAGAAAGGAGCAAACTGGCAGAGTGGATTCTGATTGGCTGAATAAAAGCACGCTTCACCATAATGATGATTTATTCAATGCGTCATATGTCAGCTGACATTTTGGTATGAGACATAGTTGGATGTGATGAGTCATTTTGAAAATATAACATAGACAATGAGTCATTCAAAAAACTTTTTTATATAGATGGTCTCTGTTAAAAAGATTTTGAAAAAAAATTCGATGTCAAGGACTTTAAAGTTTTATATATAAATTTTTCATTAAAAAAAATTTCTAAAAAAAGTCAAAAATTAGACAATTACGATCATGAAATTTTTTTATATATAATTTGAGTCCTGATTCACGCAAGAAACCAGCAATAACAAACACATATCAAATAATTCATAATAATTATTAAATAATAATAATAAATAGCACTTGAAAATGATTAAAAAAACTAGGATTAAAACTTTACATATCAGTCTGTGAAATAGACGTTTTTGTTGTATGCCAGAATATTATGTAAACATATTAATTACCCGGTGTTTCAACAGGTTGAATAAATAAATCACTGTTAGACATTCATAGATTTCTTGCTTGTGATTAAATCTCTAATAATTATTTCCTTTTGTTTTAATCGATCAATATATAAATTATAATCTAATCTTCTTGATAAAAAATCAAAATTTTGTTTAAAATTTCTAATTAATTTCTAATTAATTTAACTTTTTGTTTTATTCAACTAAGAGTTATGACTTTAGAGTTTATTAAAGGAAAAGAAAACAAATGAGAAAAATTCAAGCTTTTTTCAGTTATGTATTTCTTAACAATAATTTCTGATTTCAGACAATACGTAAAAAGGTAAAGAAAAGAGCCAATGAAAAAAATGCCATCTTAATTTTATTATTATTAAAGAAATTAATTAAAAATAAATTGTTATATAATGATGTCAATGAAAAGGAAGAATATTGATGGGGATTTTCTTTCAAAGGAATTTTATGTAACTCTTGAGATTTAAACCAATTATTAACCAGTCAAAATGAAAGGAGTATAAAAACTTTGACAATGTTTTAGACATAGTTATAATTACTTTAACCCTAAAAAGCACAACGATTTTACAAGTGTTAGCGAACAACAGTGCCTCTGAGTCTCTAACATATTTCTTTGTATTTTGATAATAATTAGACTCAAGTAATTTATTATAGAACAAAAATTACTTTATTTACATAAAAGTAAAAAAGATAATTCAAAAAATATATATATAAGAATTCAAATAGAGACTGACAGGCTTTTTTGGGCTTTTTTTTAATAAAAACGAGTAATTAATATTTTTTATTAAAACCAGGTAAACAAATTAGGGGTTAGGGTTATATTTCGGTTACACGATATTTCGGTAAAGCCTTTATCAAGTGTGTACAGTCAACCCTCCTATAACACGGTGAGTGCGTACCGCATTATATGGAAACCGCGCTATAAGAAACTCGGATTTAACTGTACAAACCAGGCTAATTCGTAGTGAGTTCTGTGGAAACCGTCTATCGCGTTGAATAGAAACCGCACTATAAGAAACTCGGAATTAGTACAAATCACAAATTGTGTAATGTTGTACAATTATAAACCACAAATTAAGCAGCAAAAAACTGAGCGAACAGACGGTGCAGAAAAACTTTAGAAAGACTTGGTCACCAACAAAACATATGTACTGTGAAAGAGCTCTGAGATGACTGAAATCGATGTCGTAGGTGGCTATGTGATAAGCTGGAATGTTTATATAAACATATTGTTTAAGTATCTCGGTAGTGTTTTTGCGTCGAAAATAAAACTTATATTAAAATCTCTTACAATATCTAGTTACTAAAGCCATTCAAAGGCTGCGCGGAAGGAACTTATGAGATGCTGTTGAACGGAAACCGCGTTCTGACAGTACCGCGTTATAGGAGGGTTGACTGTATGTAGATAGCGACAAAACTCATATACCTTATATATTGTTTTGGTCTTACAATCATTAATATAAAATTTATTGAATTTAAAAAATGACCAAAAGTGAAATTCAATAACCATAAAATTCAATAACCATTCGCAAATTTCTCTGATTTCAAGAAAAGATATATTTTATCAAATTGAGATTCGGAAAATAATATCTTTATAAAAACATCATCAAAAACTCAAAACTCATCAAAAGGACTTCTATTTGAAAACTAATTAATGGAGCATAAATTTTTACAAGCAAAGAAAATCTTTACTTTCTTGACATTTCTTTCTCCTAAAACCTTTTATATAAATTTATTTGAAGTGGGAAAAATAATGATTCTTAAATGAAAGAAATTCTAAATGAAATTTATTATATTATTAAAAGAAGGAGAACTCATTCAACATTTGTCAAGAGATTATCAAAAAAGGATTTAAAGAGTTGAATGTTGATTTATCTTATTTGATTTCAGATTTTATAGAAAAACATGTTGAAAAGTAATTCAATTGGGAGATAAATCGTAGGACCAGTGAGCTTAAAATGCAACTAGTGCAAGTATTTTTTACATTTGCTGATAAGCCACTGGTAGCATTATTTCAAGGTTTTGAAGAATGCTCATTGACAAAGTATAAGAATTTGCTCGATAAATTTAAATTAAAAGAAATTAGTGATTCCATTTTGGATAATAAAGAGGTTCGTGTACTTGGCTGCTTTATGAAATAAATTTGTAGAATATTTCGATTATGTTTTAGCAATTAATAAATATACAGTGAAACCTCAACTTACGAGTATTTCGAGATACGAACAAATTTAAAACCTATTTCTTAACTTAAAACTTTATCATTTATTTATATAGTATGTATTCCTTACTAAGGTATCACTAATAACAGCAGTTGTGGCGATTTGTGGAGACTATACGGAAGGAATTATGCTCGTAAGTCAAGATTATACTGTATTTGTCAAATGTTTGAATATTTTTGAGTTATTAAAATAATTTTGGTAGAAATAATCTAACTCTACATGTTCTTTATATTGAAATGACAATAATAATAAAGTTATTTTTTCAACACAATGATCACAAATATTAAATTGTTTAAATATCAATACTCACAATTGATATTATAGATTTAATTCTTTTTACAGACAAGGCCTAATTGAGCACCGCCTTACAATTATTTATACGAATCTGATTTGGCACAATAACTAAACAACACTCGTCATTTCTTAACTTTATATAGCACACTTACCATTGGAATATTATTTTTTTTAATTGAGAATATTTTTAAATTGAAAATTTCTCTAAGTAAAAAAAAATCATTTTTCTAAAATACTTATAAATATAATCTCAACACGGATCTGCCAAAATCAAAATAAATATTACTAAAAAAAATAAAGTTAATCTGTTTATTCTGTTTAACCTCCCAACAGTTTTTCCTGAACATGGTTCGGATACCACATATCATCTTTCCAGACATTGATCTTTAAGATAACATTGATCTTTCCAGACTTTTTATGAATTCTTCCGAATTTTGAGTAAGCATTTCTTTTCCATTATTTTACCAATATAAAAATATTGAAAATATAAAGTGACAATTTTAAGAATGTTTTATGAAAATTTCTGTATCAATTAAGTGGTTACATTATAATAACATTAAAAAGGATGTTTTGATTATGTTTTATATTTTTTATAGGATTCTCCGATTCAATTATCATAAAATAAATAATGTAATTTAATCTTAAATTTAATCTTAAATATCTTTAAGTTGATGAAGTTTCTTCAAAATTAAATTATTTAGGCTTTACAGACATATCATCAACCTGTCAAGATTGGGAATTCTATTTCCTTAATAACATGAATTATCTCATTAATTAATAAATTATTTAATTAGTTTGTATTTTTTTACTAAAATCGTCTAGAGCAGGGTTTACCAAACTTTTCAGCGACGGAACACTTGGAAAATCCGAAAATTTTGGCGGAACACTTAGCTTACTTTTTAGGTTGAGTAATTCATAATAGTATAAATTAAAAAAATGTTATTAAAAAAGTATCATTTATTTAATAAACATAAAATTACAAATAAATAAAACTCCTAATGACTTTGATGAATTTTTTGGTTCTTAAATTAAAAATTTATTTTATATCAGGCACAATATTGATTAGTTGTATTCTCATATCTGCAGTGGTGTCGAGTCTATTTCTGTATTTTGTTCAAGGAAGTTTAACCGTCGCTCGTCTTTCATTATGAAGTAGAATATGTTCAATTTTTTAAATTTACTCCTTACATTTGCGAAATATCTATTTAGGCTCCGCGGAACATAGTTTAAGAAACCCTGGTCTAGAGATTCTATCATTAAGTTCAATTTATTATATTCGTGTTTCTCTTTTCATTTGCTACATGCAGATACCTGTTTTTGAGAAATATTTATTTTTCAATTTTAAATAATATTTTTACACTAAATTATTTTTTTAGAATTTGGTTAAATTTAACATTTTTATGTGTTGTACATAATTTCTTGTACTCTTAAATATTTTTACACTTGTTATACAATCACAACCACACCATGACCTCTTACATTTACAAAATTGAATCTAAATTATTTTATGAACCTAAGGATTTAATGAAAGGTATACTGAAAGGTATTCTGAAAATATAGAAAAGACAGATCGAAAAGAAAGACGACTTTAGAGATAGAAATAATGGGCCTAATAAAAATAAAATTGTAATAGTTGCTATTTTTATGAAATAAAAATTATTAAATATTTAATTTAAATAATAAAGTTATTTCAGTTATAGCATTAAACAGATCTAAACTTTTACTTACTATAAATAAATTGTCACTATTTTTACAAAATAAAAATCTAGAATAATAACTATATGGTTCTTCGGGAAAATAATTAATTATAACTAATAATTTGCCTTTAACACTTTACGTGCGGAATTAAATTTCATAAAAAGTCAGGAAATGTGTCAATTATCTGTCAAAAAAAGTTAAAGATATAATTGTGATATGAAAAATTCAGTATATAATAAAACAAACTTGTTTGTCCCGAAGGGTTTTAAAAGTAGATACAAAGGTCTATACAATAATATTCGGATTTATCCACATCTCGCATCTAAAGGGTTAATAAACTTTTTCTCAATTTTATAAATGAATGAAATAAAATCTCATGATGAATTAAAACAACATAAAAGAACAATTATTTTATTAACAAATAATAATAAAGTAGAATAACTTGATAAAATTATAAATTTAAAACAAAATATAAATTTCATTTTTATTTAAACTAATTTAACAAAACAAATAATTGATTGATTAGTTCATCTTGTAGTTTAGTTTTTCAATTTCATTAAAGATTTAATTAAATCTAACCAATAAAATGATAATCATTTTTAATTACATATTTTTTAAATTTTGTTAATTAAGTAAAGTTTTATTTTTGTCAAAACTTATATTATAAATTTTCATGCATTTAATTTCATATATTTTGTTATTTATTCCAATAACGGTTTTAATGGGACTTCATATTTGGAAGAATTAAAAGTTTTATTTTTATAGGGATTTAATTTTTTTCATTTATCCTCTTTTATCCTCGAGTTTATGCGACTGTGAAAAGACATTCAATTTTGTCAAAAATTAAATAATTTTGTTATATTTAATTTTAATTATATAATAAACTTCAAAGTAGTCTTTTACTAATTTTTTATTAGATGTAAAAAGATCAGTGAAATTGCTTACTGAAATTTATGTCAAGGAATTCTTAATAAAAAGGAACAAAAATTCTGAATTATCATAAAATATTTTTTTTATCTATAAACATATAGAAAACCGTATTTTTATGTTATTGTCAACAAAACATTGATATTGTCATTAAATATTTGTTTAACAAAATTCAACTTGAACATACAATTTATCAATTGCTTTAATCAAAAAACTATCATTTGTTTACATGTTCTTATTTTTAGTAAAAATAATAACAACAACAATAATAGATATAATAATGTGTAAAATCTTTTCAAAATTGACATTATTATTATTATTATTATTATTATTATTATTATTATTATTATTATTATTATTATTATTATTATTATTATTATTATTATTATTATTATTATTATTATTATTATTATTATTATTATTATTATTATTATTATTATTATTATTATTATTATTATTATTATTATTATTATTATTATTATTATTATTATTATTATTATTATTATTATTATTATTATTATTATTATTATTATTATCATTTATTTCTGGAAACCATTTTATTTATTTATTTGATGGAGTTGATATGGCAATAAAATATATTAATTTGGTGGCATGAAGAATTGAATTTTCAAATATGACATTTCCAACAGCGTCCTCATCAGATAATTACTTATTTTACGATCATAGCAATAAATATTTAATATAGGTTCTATTAATAAACCATAACCTACACTGTCAAATAATTGTTGTTTTTTTATTATTACAGATTCCTGGGAGAGGTCACAACTAATAACTAAATTGCTTTAACAACTTCAATTATAATATGAAAGTATAAATTTTTCTGTAAAATATAAAACAAACAAAATTCAATTTTTGAATAGATTTTATAATTTGATTTTAAAATATAGGCACCCCTTATTTTTATATATTGCAATTCGGTGTAAAAATGCAAAATAACTATTTTTTCTTTAGTATATTTATATTTATTTTTATATTTATATATATGTTTAATTTCATTTGTATTAATATTAATTATTATTTGTTAATTTTAATTAGATTCATCACTGAGAAGAGGGCGATGCAGGCGATGCAAATCATCAGGGCCAGCGATATAATCATATTTGATCTTTTTATATAATTAAATAATTTTAAAAATCTAAGTTTGTGATGATTTAAGTTTATGTGTATCATGGAATTTCATAAGTAATAAATAGGATAACTAAAACAAATTTTTTTTAAAAAATATATCAGTTTGTAATTGCAAAGAGAGCCGGAGCTGACGATTTGCATCGGGGGCCCGGCCTGGCTCTAATTAATGTATAATAATGTATTTTAATGTATACTAATTAATGCTAATTAATATATACTTATTTTCCCGATATCCTTACTCTCATCTTGAAATTTACCAATGACAAAGTTTAATTTTTTGCTGTACAAGGAGTAAGTTAAACTACAGTTAAATGTATCCAAAAGATTATCATTAAAAGCTTATCTAATTTAAAATTTCTATTTTCTAAGAATACGAAATGTGTTTCCTGCAACAGTGTTGATACTGCAATTGAATTTATTTCGATATTTAGCTAATTCAACATATTGAACCTCATACATTTGATGGTTTTGATAAATCCAAAACTGTTTGGCTAAGATATCCAGATTTAACTAGACATACTGATTTTTGATCAAGTATGTTGCAATTAAATCATCTGCAATCTTGATGGTTTTTCTTAAAGTTGGCTTTGAAGCATACAAATTGATTTTCTGTTGGTTATTACACAATCTTAAATTCATTATTTTCTCTAAATTTTCTGTAGTCTTATCGTATAAACTGTTAGTGAATAATTTGTAATAACTTTTATCCAAACTATTCGTTCATTCAGCCCTGAGTTTGGCGTTTTTATCGACATAATTTTTGAAAATATAATCTTGCTTAAATTTTACAGCCCGATAAATATTGACAACTTGTACGATAAATATTTTTGATTAATCTCTAATACAAGACGTTATTTTGCTTTGAATAATTATTTGAATAACTATTATAATAGTTAATAATTATAAAAATAAAAAAATTTATAAAAAATTAAAAATAATTACAATATGAAAATTATTAAATAATAATTAATATTGATAAAATTTAAATTATACATATATATATATATATATATATATTATATATATATATATATATATATATATATATATATATATATATATATATATAAAATAAACAATAATTAAAAATTATTTAGTTATCTGCATAAAGTGAAATATTTATTAATTACTGTCATTAAAAAGGGGGTTAGGGAGAGGAGTTTAGAAAAAATGGTTCAGAAAACTCACCATTATATACTTAAAAGTTCCAATTCAAAAATATAAATAGATATTTTCCGTGTTTAGTACAAATTTTGTTTAACATTTGTAATATTATAATTATATTCTTCATAAATAAACATCAAATTAACAACTGCTTCATTGCCAAATTAAATATTTTCATCAATATTTATTTATTCATTATTTACAGAATAAAAGTCAGATGAAAATGATTCTGTTGAACCACTTTCAGAACATTTCTTCTTTAACAACAATAAAAATAAAATTTGGTTATTCCTTACAATTATAACTAATTTCCTTTCTTAACTTTTCTTTTCTTGTTATACTGATTTCCTAAGCATCTTATTGAATTATTTATAATATGATAGCTAATTTGGTATAATTTAATAATACTTTCATTTCAACTCTTTGTTTTCTATGTAATTTCTTATTTGGTATAACGGTGCAGAAAAGAGATCCTTTGACACAAAACCTCAAAATTTTCATCTAATCTTGTGGTTCCAACTTCTAATCTTTTGCGTATTGATAGTAACATAGTTCTCATCGGCATATAGTGTTGTCAATCTTTATATAGTGTTGTTGATCTTTATTTTCCATTTTCCTGCATTCACTTACTTCAATTTGAACTCAAGCCTTATCCATAATTGAAAATAAATTTAAATTAGAATTGCCAAACCTTTTAAAATTATTTGCATTAATTAATAAATAATAAAAAAAATAATAACAAATTTAAATAAAGTATATTTATGGATTGACCAATTTGTATATGCATAATTTGCAGGATATTAGAGAAATTTCGAAGTTTTCATAATTTTTATTTATTTATTTAATGATATAGAAATTATATATAATTTTTTATAAATATAATAAAAAAGCAAATTAATTATATTATATATAACAAAATACAATTATAACTAATATCATAAAATATTTATAAATTACAAATATTTTATATAAAAATTTTCTCGATCAGAATTGAAGAAATGAGTAATTTAATTTATTTTTTATAAATCCGCTTGTTGCTTTTTAAAAAGTATATTACGTATATTTCATAAAAAATATTCTAATAAAAAATAAATTTAGCGTTTATTTTAAAGGTTTGGCAAGTACAATTTGTGTTACAAGAAAATATTAAAAGATTTGCGGTTCAATAAATTTTAAAAAATTGATATAGCTAAATTCTTGTGTATTTTATAGTTATAGATAATATAAATTTATTATTCAAAAAGTTTTAAATTATAGTTTTATTATATAACTTATAATTTGCATTACTTCTCTTTGCTTTTATTTTACTTATGAAAAAAACATAGAATGGCATGGAAAGCAAAAGCTTTTGTGAAATTAAATTGTTTTATTAAAATATGTCTTTAAAAAATCAGTATTTGTTTTTTCGAGAATATTTTTTATTATAGGGTTGTTTTGTGCAGTGTATCCTTTTTTGTAGTAAATATATATTTATGTAAATGTTTAAAGAAATTATCTAATTACCAATTACAGTAATCGAAATAAAAGTTTTATTAAAAGAAAATCTTTCATATTCCTCTTTTAGTATTTACCAAAAAGTAATATAATTAAGGTTCGTTCGGTGTTGTTTCGGTTGGAAAGCCACTCGACGCCATAAATGTATTACCAAGTAAGGCAATCATTATAATTAAATTCATGCCGATCAGAAATGTGAGTGTTTTCGTCCTAACGTTATTTGAATGACATTTATTATTATAATTATAATTATTATTATTATTATTATTATTATTATTATTATTATTATTATTATTATTTATTATTATTATTGTAATTTCCTTTATTTGATTTCAAAATGGAAGTGACATTTTTTAGATGTTATTTATTTTTCAATTAATATTGGATTCTTCTTCAGAAAATGATTGACAGCAGATCTCTTTGATTAATTAATCACTAAAAGAAATCGATTAATTAATAGTTATTCCAAAAAAACTTTTTCATTTAATTAAATTAATATTGAAAATGTTAATTATTTTCTGTGAATCCGTAATAATTTATAAATTATAATATAAACGTTTTAAATTTGATTGTTTGAAAGTTCTGATTTGGAAACCAGCATAAAACCTTTAAATGAATGTGAAAAAGTTATGTTAATAGATTGAAAATATTTTATTTATCCGGGAATCTTGTTAAAAAAAATTTCGTAGGTGAATTTTTTAATTCTGACAAATAAAACTAAAATTAATTTCTGAATTCGGATTGATTTTTTAATTGAAATAAGTTATTAATTTTAATCATTAAAACAACTGAGGACATAAATAATGTTTATAATTAATTTTATTTATTGGTGAATCGAAAACCTGATAATGTTACAAATAAAAGCTTTTTTTCTTCATGTTCTTTTAACTTTTTCGGATTTTTAATTGTTGAAATAATTTGCAAATTTTTTTAAAAAGAAAATTATAAGCTCCATTTATTTCTTGCAGTTGTTAAGGATACCTAAATAACAATTTATAAAGAAATAAATAAAATTACGTGGGGGAAGATCGCCATGACAAACGGGACGATCTATAGAAACTCAGAAAAGAAATGGAAGTGAAAAGAAAGTAAAAATGAGAAAGAGAAAGGAAATAAAAGTTATCAAACAGGAAAATAAAAATCAAGGTCAATACTAATTATTTAGTACAAAAAGGAAAAGGAATTTTGAAATCGGGGAAAAAGGAAAACAACAATATCCTTATCTCGACAGCTTGCCAGTGATAATAGAATTGATGGGAGAAGGCGGTCAAACAAGAAATGGAAAAGGAAAAACAACTTGACAGCTGTCAGAGATAAAAATGGGACAGTCGGGAAAAGCAGGAGAAGGAAAATGGAAAACCACTTGATTATCTGGAGTGCCACAAAAGAAACGAACTATATAAGGGAAAACTGGTGAACATGAAATTAGAACAAAGAGAGAAGAAAAATTAGAGACAAGGTGACGCGAAATTGGAAACGATTTGGAAGACGATTTGAGGAACAATTATTGGAGAGACGATTTGAGAAACGATTTGAGAGATAAAATTATTGGAGAAAATTAGACGTTGGACGAAACGGTGTTGGACAAACGATTTTTTCAAAAATAATTGTAAAGGAAATAATTGTGGAAAATAATTATTGGAGAAGAGTTGAAGAAAAGAATTAGTTGAATAATAAAACGAAAAGAAGTTATTGATTATTTGAATAAAGTTTGAAAGAAAGTCAAAGAAAACAACAAGCTCAAAATCCCAGTTTAGAAACCAATCAGTAATTTGTGATCTTTTAATCCGGTGTTATACAAAAGTGCTATTCCTCACCGAGTGTTGCAATAAGCATTGTATAGTCACCAAGCAGAGTGTTGAATTTATTGTTAGTGTCAAGTGAAAGTTTATTTGTGATTATCAATAAAGATTTCTGTTGTCAAGTCTTATTTGTGAATCGTATAAAGACACGCTTGGAGTCAGAGTAACATTTAAAATTTATCACCAACACAATAACCCAACACAGTGCATCGAACTAAGACGGCAATTATTTTTTAAATAACAATTTTATGTTTTTTATAAATGAAAACATTTATTAAATAATTATAAAGCAAATTTCTTAATAGAACTATATGAGAACAATTCTAAGTTTGTTTGAAAAAAACCGGTGCTTGCTTTTTTACGTGGTAATTAGAACAAATGTTAGGCAGAAACCTTCAAATGTTAGATTTATGAACAATGGCCCTATCTAATTTAATGGAACTTTCTTAGGAGATTTAAGGAAATGTAATGAATTTTCCTATAAACAATGAGACAGTATTATGTTTATACTCTTTTTAATGTCAACAAATGTTAAAGTGCAGAAACCTTTTATGGAAAGTATGATCTACAATTGTGGATTGAGTAATACAATGTTGATCAGATTCTGCGACCATAATCGGATCTTTTTAACGGTCTTTTTCTAATTTAAATAAAAAGTAAAATCGGTAAATCTTATTCACTTACCATAAGTTAAGATATAACCATGATCCAGGAGAACATTGAATGTCAAAGACAATGAGTTATTACAGGCCTTGAAAAATATTTGTTGATCTTAACAATAACTATTTATTTAGAAAATTTCCCCAAACTTCCCGTTTTTGGGATTCAAAGCAATCTTACCATCACTCATCAATGCTTCAAAGAGTATTTTCCAACTCTCTTTTACCAGTTGTGTTCTTGTTTAAAATTTAAGTTTAAAAATTTCCATCTTTGACCTTTCTAGAAAACTTTGACTTCGGTGGAAGACATCCTCAAAAGATATAATCTCCAAAAATTTACTTTTCAATTCATTAATAAGTATACCTTAGAACAGGCCTGCACGACTTAAAAAGCGTCGAGGGCAAAATATTTTAAAGAAAATAGTTGAGGCCGAATGGGTAGCTAATAGAAAAGACTGTAAATTATACACATTGGTATCATATTCAATATAGATTAGATATCAATTTTTATGAGCTTTCTATAAGTTGTTCACAAGCGGCATTATAAAAGCTAATAAACAGGTTTGCTTTAGAATATAAATCTTAATATTTTAAACCGTTATTTGGTACTTATTTATTAAATGCAGGTTTAGAGGACTATGACAGAAATTGGATACAATATATGTGTTCATACTGTTCACACTTTGTAAAATTTGCCCAAAGATTTTCTAGGAAAAAAATTGAAACTTTAAAGTTTACATCATAAGAGGCTAGCCTCCGTATATATCATTTCAAGGCTTCTTCACTGTAAATTTAACAGTCAACTAATTACAAACACTTGCCATCTCTCTGGTTTGAGCTAAGAGAGTTTAAGTATTCGTTCAAATCTCTATAAAAAATCTTTAAACAACTGTATCTTTGCTAGTTCTTAACCTCAATTATATAAACATTTCAATTAGAAATAGTTTCCATAAATGTTTATCAAAATAATTTGGTAGTAATAAACTGTTAATCTAAGAAAAAAGATAAACAAACTTGGAAGTAACAGATCAAAAGTGAAAAAGTAAAAAAAAAAGTAAAAAAACATATTATTTTTAAAAATTTTAAATATTTAAAATATCCATCATTTAAATTTGTAAAGATTTTGTTTTAATAATAGTAAATTGGAGAAAATATGTTATTATTTTAAACTTTGTATTTTAAAAATTTAATAAATATTATTTTTTTTGAAACAACAAATTAATGTTTATAATATTTATTGTTATTATTAAATCATAAGAGAACTGAGTAGTTTTCCTTTAATTATTTTTTGCCCTCTTGTTTGGATAATCTTGGTATTTTGATTTTATATTATTGACTCAGTCTACAATTATAAATTTAAATTTAATTAAACTCTACTAAATTTTGAATTTTATTATTAATTAATTTTTAAAAATTTTAAATAACTGAAATTATTAATTGCAAAAATTGCAAATTTTTAATAATCCTAGCACTAAATGATAAATTTACTCTGCCTATTATATTGAAGAAAAATTAATTTGATCAATGAGGCATAAAATCACAGAAAGAAAGCACTTGCATATTATGTAATCCTTTTTCAACTCATTGGGCTGATTAAACATACTTAAGCAAATTAAATTTTTATGCGATTAAATTAAAAAAAATCACGGACTAATTTAAATATTTCATTTTATACCAATTATAAGAATATTATTATTGTGTGTGTGTGTGCGTGTGTGCGTGTGTGTGTAATCACCAGGACTATGGAAAAATCATATATATTATAGATCTTATAAAAATTACACAATTGTTATTAATTTAAAAAAATTGTTTTAATATTTAATTTAATTTAAATAATTATTTTATTTCAATTTAAACTATTTTCAAAAATTTATATTTAAATATTTTAAATATATTATAATTTTATAATTTTTAAAATATTATAAACAAAATTATTTAACTTTACAATTTAACCATTAAATCATTTATAAAAAACAACAACAATTCACATACTCTCAACTTAACACCAAACTATTTAAAAACATTTTAAGCAAGCGTATTTACAACATTTTGCATTATAATTTTCGGATCCAATGAAACAATTAGCAAAGTCTCACATATCACATGTTTTCAATAATTATTATAAATTTTAATATAATTTTAAAATTGGACATACCTATTTTATTCATTCAGCTTTTATTGTGCTTATTAATATTGGTCAGGCCCTTCGGTTGATCATGTTCAAGAATCGAGTACTGATACGAGGAAGTCTTTTCACTAGTATGTGACATTAAATCAACTAAATGTAAATTGATGAAAGAGATCCGAACAGTCTGACTGCAATTTAAGACATATTAATAAACATATTGTGTACTCTACACGAATTATACACGACATTATAATTTAAATTGCAAAACAACCTGTATGACTTTCTCATATAATATGTAAAACCCTCCGTAAATGGCAATATCAAACAAATTGTCGATTCATCGTCTTTACGTACACTGCTAATTTTATTTACCTCACTATCCAATTTACACTTACTAGTCAAATTACATCCAGACATTCTCAAACATATATCCTTAGGAAAACATGAAAATCATGGAAATCATTTTACACTTGGACAATTACTTTGAAATGCTTCATACATTTTTTATACTTGTTTTTCTTATTCACCACTATAATGTAAATTTAAAAAATTTTAAATAAAAATATCTAAATTTTATTTGTTGAAATCAATTAAATAATATTCTGGTACTTATAATTTTGATGAAAGTTGAAAATTTCAGTTGTTATACAATATTTACGTAATCCTTCCCCTTGCCGTAACAAATCGTCACAGATTTTAAAACACCCAAACCCCAAAAGGCGTTGTATAATTAATAACTGAAAGTTCTCTTGTGGTTTCGTTTCATGTTTGTTGTCTGTTTACTAATGTTTCATTGGTTGAAACTATTGGTTTATGTTGTTGTAATCGAATGAACACAACTTTGAAACCCATTGATTGTAAACAGTATTTCGATGATATTTTTCTTAAATTTAAAAATCAAAGGCATGTTGAGACAACTTTGAATTATGTGTAGAGTTTACATTGAAATATTGTATTCAGATGCGAAACGGAAAGAAACGCATTGATTGCTTTATGGTTTGTTTTAATTGTTGTTGTGGATTCAAATGAATTGAATGGTTAAATTATAATTTTTTTTTAATTTATTTGCTAAAATTAAAATAAAATTATAAATTATTTTCATTTTTATATATAATATTTTGAAAAAATTTGAATTGAAAAATCAATAAATATTGAAAGTAAATTAAAATTTAAAACAATTTTTTAAACATAATAAAAATTGTGTAATTTATTTATAAAATCTAGTTTTCCTGTTGAAATATGTCTTGAAGCATATTTTTAAGTGGCGCTTTTTAACAATCAAATCATTGTGGTGTTTATTTAATTAATTATTATTTATGTTATTATTAATTTTATTATTTTTATTAAAATTCAATAAAATCACGTTATTTAATATAGTATTTTCCAACCTATCAAAAAATGAATAGTCAGAAAATTTTATAAATTATTTAAAATTTTCAAACAAAAATTGATTTATCAAAAAATACAGCGTAAGTGATTGATTGCGGATTGAAATTTCCCCAGAGTTTTTTCTTTTATGGAATTCCCTGTTATTTTCAAATTAATTTGTTTGACTAATTGAGAGCAATCATTGCATCACGATTTATATTTCAAATGATATTTGAAGTTTTTCCAATAAAGGAAAAATATTTCAAAACATTATTTTAAATAAGAACTCAATGATTGAGATTGTCCTGGGGATATGTAAAGATTTTTTTCGTGTTGTTTGTCTAATAAAATATCAACTGACAGCTGCTAAATAAGGTATAAATCTGAATTTATTTTACATATTCTTATTATGTGTCCATTTTTTATCAAGATCCTGCCATCGTTGTCCTCGAATGAAGTTCAAGAAATTATTAAGGAAAGTGTTTGATTATCGATGTCAAAGGAAATAATTAAGTTTTGTATATCCCGTTGTCCGGGAATTCATTAGATTATGTCCGTATTATTCAGATTAAATATCCTTCATAAGAAATGGTGTAGTTTAATTAATTAACAATACAATTTCAAACCATAAAAAATTGTCTCACTATATAAAAACTTTATTATATTTTATAATAAAAAATTCATAAATATTTTAAATAACTAAACTAATCGAGAACAATTGGGTAAGCGTTTGTTTTCTTTTTCGGTATTTTAATATTTGAATGCAAAAACCAACCAATCAAAACAGAAAGAAATATCGGAAAAAAGAATCAACGTGAATAAATACAATTTCAACTACATTTTTAATTAAAGTTTTATAAACATAAATTTCAGATAAATAAAATTTCAGGAAAGATTTTAGATATTTCCTTGAACGTTGCAAGATTTACTTAACAAATGAATTCGCCATTAGCAGACCGCGTAAATAGACAGAAAAGGAAAATATTATTATTTTAATCACTCAAGACTCCCCAGTGTAGGTCATATCAATTAATATCAAGATCACAACTGATAGCGCTATTTCCTGCCCTCGAATGAATAATATTAAATTGTTTACATGGAAATTTTATTTTCATATCAATGTTAATTTTCATTTGTAAAAAATATATTTGGCTTGTATTTTTCATCAGTAAAACATTTACATTTCTCTCAACAATAATCGAAAATAAAGGCTTATGAATAAAGTATATACAAAGCCCGTCGAATTATGATCGTAGTTTTTGCAAAAAATAATGCCAATTGAATTATAGAAATTAAAAAAATTTAAATTGTTATTTATTTTTAGGATCCCTATTTAAAGCTTTTTACATTAATGATAGGAAATAACATTTTTGTATTTGAGAAATAATTCCCGATTATATATTTTTATTTTTCATTATTTGAAACGTTCGAATTTCTGTTCTTTGATGAACAACTCAATTTAGTTGCAAAGTTTTAATTAAATTACGCTTTTACAAATTTACAAGATTTATTATAATTAAATGAAAAAAACAAAAATATATAAAACTAAAAAAAATATAAATTAAAAGCGGCAATTTGGTTTACTTTATCAGTTGTGGAGAAAAAATAATCTAAAATGACATGGAGAAAAGGAAAAAGTAAAATATCAAATAAATCATATTGCAGAATTAAAAAGCATTGTTAGTCGAAAGATTTTAATTTTAACACGTTTGATTGCAGAATTCTCAGAAAAAAATCATGCCAATTAGGCGGTGAGACCGTCACAGTACACGGGACACTATTTCATATTGTTTGGTTATTTATTAATAAAAATAATTAATCTTTTTATTATATTATATTTAAATGAAACCTTTGCATTGGTCGCCTTGGGGTATTGTACGCACCAAAAACATTTCCTTATCCAGTGTCCATAAGCTCCCATATGAGAATGTCTTTCCAACACCTAAATAAAACATTTTATCTTTGTAAAATATCAGTTTAATTTTCCAATATAAAAATAATTATAATTTCAGTACACTTAAGAATATTATAATAAAACAATCTTTTAATAATTCATCTTATTTTTTATTTTTATTTTGTATTAATAATTTCACGTTTTGACATAAATGAACTCCAGTAAATTTAATTATGTTTTCCCAACGATTTATACAGCTGAAAAAGAATTTGAAATTATAAATATGAAAATAAAGAAAAATATGAGATTCTTAACTATTTAATTCAAAATTCGCTCTGACTAGAATTTTGGAAATTTTTTTATGTAAATTAAAATAAATAGAAAATAGAAAAAAATAGAAATTATTAATTTATTAATTAATAAATTATAAGTTATTCTAGGGATTAATATGTTTTAAATAAAATCTGGAGTTATTACAAATGCTAGGTTAAGCTAAAATTTATTATACTCACAGAAATAATAAAGTTCTCTTGTTTAAAACAAAAAAATACATGAAAGTTATTTCCTTCGCATAATTTTTATTCACAATAATCCGCATTCTCATCTTTGTTTCTTTTTCTGGAAAAATCTTTTCAAATTTTCTTTTATATTTTTTATTAGTGTAGTATTTATTATTGTTTTGAATAACAATAGGTGAAATTTCTGGAAGTTTTTAAATTTCACAGAAAATAATCAAATTGTTTTTATGAGTTAAGAAAAATTTTAAAATTAGCTCTATTATTTACATAAACTATGAACCATGATTTTACTATGATCCAAGGAATTATTTTGAGCAAAAATATAAAAAGATTTATCAAGTTAAACTTAACAAAGAATTTTTCAAAATTAAACTTGTCATTTATTATTATCATTTTACATCTATTTTTATTTTTCATTTCCTTTATCTGAAAATTTAGGAATCATTTTAATGTTTATTTTATATTTAACATAAATTTTTTTTACTTTTGTTTGAAAATAACCTTTTTTAATATTGTTATATTGTTTCAACTAACTTATTTACAAATAAATATTAAAAAATTATTTAACATAAAACATATAAAAAATTATAAGGTTTGCATATTTTTGTTTGCATAAATTTACATTTTACGCATAAAATATATTTCTAACAACATCAACAATTTTAATTTTGTTTTTTATGCAACTATAGTAAATTGTTTTACTTCTACATTTTTACTAATATCAATCGGCAAAATGTAATGATTTAAACAAAAAAATATTTAACTTTTATGATTTCTGTATAATAATATAAAATGATGATTTCTTGGTAGAAGCATTTATTATTTAAAACAATAAAATGATAATTTAAGCCTTTTGCTGCAAATAATATATTTAATGAAAAGATTTTCGACTATAAGATAGTCCTTGTCAAATTATCATTTTAAATTATCATTTTATTGTTTTGTATAATAATAATTTTAATGTAATAGATTTTTTTATATTTTTGATATTTTAGTATAATAATTATAAATTTATAAATTTTAATGAAAATAAACATATGTTAATATGAGGTCAAAAAACTTTTGGCGTTATTTTCTTATTATTTATTAGAGTAACAATATTACTGTCAAAAATGGATTTACAAAATTATTTTAAATTAAATGAAATATTCAAATTAACAATGGAATGTATATTTTATCAATGAATATTTATTTTAAAAAATTGAAAAAATATATTTTTATTGAATAATTTATAGTTTATGTTAAAATGCCAATATATGCTATATAATGATACATAATTCTCGAGAGATTCTCCAGAGAGATATGAATTCCCAAAAGTAGAAATTGATGCTAAACAATATTCACCTGTAAAGTTTTGACTGCCTATAGAAATTATTTTGTTATATACACCTGGACCATAAACTTTTCAAATGTTTGATAAAATATATTATTTATTATCGTTTTATGAATAAAGTAATACAAAATTAAAATCACTTCAATAAAAATTTGGTTTTAAATGTAAACTTTTAAATTCAATCTAAAATAAAAAGTAAAAGGCTTCTAGAAAATTAATTTCAAAAATTAATAATATTTTTTTAGAATCTTGATTTGAAGATGTCAAAATTAATAAAGAACTAATTATTAAAAACTAATTAATTAATTTAAAAATTGGAAAAATAGAAACAAGATTAATATCAATTAACTAGTGTAGTAGAATTGAAACAAAAACATTCTGTGATAACCAAGTTTCTATTTGTTTGGTCTTAAATGATGTTTCATAGTGCTTTTTTACTGGCAAGGTTGAGCTGTGAAAATATAAAACAATAATTTCAACATCACAATTAAAAAAAACAAACAATCTCATCAATCAAACATATAGGAATCTAAATTTGTTATTACACTTAAAATAAATTACATTTTAATTTTATATAGTTTTAATTATATTAGTAATATAATTGTGATTATTATTATTATTATTATTATTATTATTATTATTATTATTATTATTATTATTATTATTATTATTATTATTATTATTATTATTATTATTATTATTATTATTATTATTATTATTATTATTATATTATTATTATTATTATTATTATTATTATTATTATTATTATTATTATTATTATTATTATTATTATTATTATTATTATTATTATAAATAACAAATAAATAATTTTACTGATCAAATAAACTTTTCTTTTCCAAACAAGCCATTAAAGATTAATATATCAATTTAGTGAATTTTGGTTTTGTAATATAAATATTGAGTAATTAAAACAAACTAAAACTTAAATGAAATATTTTCTTTAAATTTAATTTTTGAAAATAAAATAAATATTTATTCGGGATTCTAATAAATATTATTTGACTCAATACTAGTCTCAATTTACCTCTTCAGATTTTTCCTAAAAAAATAATAATTCTCATCATAATAATTATTCACTCGACTTGAATTTGGAAAATATTTGATAGATTTAATTAAATAAATCTATTTGTTTTACTGAAAATAAAATTAAAAATTAAAACAAAATTAAAACTTTTAATTATACACTTTAAATTCGTAAAAATAGATTAGCGAAGAATCCAGACATTATGTCAATATAATCCTTTCTTTTCTGTTAGTATTAATTTGAGTCCCCAATAAATCCCAGATTCTATTCTTTAAAGAATTTGTTTTAATCAAGATTTGATGTTGTTTTAATTTTGAAATTAATTTTTATTTTCATTTAAATTAACTGAATGAGACTTTCGTTGAATAAATAATGAATTCTGAAATTTAGTTGTTTTTTAAATGAGTTTTCAAAATGATTTTTTTACATCAACATACAAAAATTTAATTAAAAACATTCAACACACACGTATTCACTGCATTCTGCACATTGATTTTAGAATTAAAAGTTCTTATCAATAATGCTTCACATATCACACGCTCAAAACAATTATCAAAAATTTTTGATAAGATTTTAAAATCAGACATTTAGACATTGAATGTTTTTAATTAAATTTTTGTATGTTGATGTATATTGAATATTAGTTATGTTAAATAATTAAAAAACTAATTAAAATAATATTTTTTGATAATTTTAAAAGTTTAAATATAATTGATTATTAAAAATTATTTTTAAAAAAAATTAATTGGTTTAAAGTTTTATTTGTAATTTAAAATTTATAGATTTTATAAATTGTTTATATATTATCTATATAGTATAGTCATTCATCCGTCATGAATGTAGGTAACCTGATGATGATAGTGATGCTATCGACATATATAGTGAAAAAGATGTACGAATGGCGATTTTTGTTAATAAAATTTTATAATAAAATATTTTTTTTTTAATAAATTATTTAGTGTTAGATTTCTTTTCTCTCAACTGATTTCAAGTTTATTTTTTTCAATTCATAATTTTTATATTGTTTTTAAATTAATTATTATATATTAATTGAGCGAGTAAATTGACTCTACATGTGAGGGTGAAATGAGAGAATTTTATCAGTTTATATTTTATTCTTGATTATTTTTAGAATAATATTTTGTAATAACATCATTTTATTATTTTGATATTTCATTTTATTATAAATGAAATTAATTATTTCATGAAATAATTTTCTTTTTATTTGTTATATTTACCATTATTTAGTTTGTTACTTTATTTTAAATCGAAATCCCTATATGTGTAGCATATGATGAAGGTTTTCTCTGCAGGGAAAAGGTAAATATGTAACTTTGTGAATTATTGATGAAAATATTATTTCTAAACAAAAAATTGTTTTAATAGTGTCTTTTCTATTTTGTGAAGGAAAGAAATATTATGAGTTCCATTTTTATTAAATAAGTATAACTTTCTTTCATCATAAGTAGGTAGTTAGTAGCGCCCTGCCGCAATTACCCCCCCCCGGTTGTCTGCGGCTACTTTTGATTACGCAATTGCGGCAACTTACTTTTTTTTGCTTTCAAGGACTTTTAGTATGGTCCTGGGATTTTCAATACAAAATCCAACTATCACTAAAAAAGCATGGATTATTAAGACTATAGTGAGGGGGTCTCCATGGTCCTGGGATTTTCAATACAAATTTGAATTACCACTAAAAAAGCATGGAATTTTCGAATTAAATTAAGGTGGGTCTCCTTGGTCCTGGGAATTTTAATACAAAAAGGTGGTCTACACTAAAAAACAGTGGTAATTTAAGGTCTCAGGATATTTTCAATACAAAAATCCGATTATCAATAAAAAAGCATAGAATATTCAAAGTAAATTAAGGTGGGCCTTCTTGGTCCTAAGAATTTCAATGGCGTAATCTAGATGACCAATTTTAATCAAATCCTTTAATTATTGTCATTTTTAATATACAGAAACTGCTTTGAGTCAATCCGTGCTCTTCATCTGCACCTCTATGCTAATATATTTTATTAAATTTTGATTTAAACATGTTTGATTGTAATAAATTACATACAAATAATGTTTTCCCGCTTCCACTAGGTCCTACAATTTGATATATTGCGTCATTTCTTAAATCCATTTTAATTAAATTATTTAATTTAATTTGTTTATAATTCCAATAATTAGAATGATTAATTATAGAGGAACATTAATTATAGAGGGCATTAATTATAGAGGAAGAAGCGTAGTAAATGGAATGAAGTTCCCATCAGGAAAACCTCAACATGTTGTGGACAGAAGTGGAAATATCCAATTTTATTCTTCAAGAGCGGGAAATGTAGGATAATGGGATGTAAGAAACCATTACAAGAAGGTGATCTCAAATATCAGATTCAAGATTTACTAATCCAATCAATTACATTAACGTTAGATATGGGTACATGCATTGATTTAAATGCATTGTCAGTGAAAACCGATAGTTACTACGAGCCTGAAATATTTCCAGCTTTACGTATTCTCAAGTATAACCCTCTATGTGTAAATGTTTTTTCAGGCGGTAAAGTTGTTATATTGGGGATTATTTTAATCAAATTCAAGAAACTCAGAAATTCATTAAATCATTAACTATAAATATCACAACAAATGAAGAAATATTGGAATATTTATTGAGTTAATTTAATTAATTTAATTAATTGTGTTTAAATTAACTGAATATCTACAAAAACATAAATTCAGAAATGGATGACGATAAGCAAGCATATATACTGGCAAAACAATATTAACAAAGATGGAAGAATTGTTCCCGAATATAAAGAATAGACTTTCGTATTGTGCTCCAGAATTATTAGCTTATAGAATCAAGCAATTAACGGGGATCAATATAAAAGAAATTATACGAAAACATTATAAATCTGTCCAAAAATCAAGAATTAAATGGATAGACGATTGTTAAGTATGTATGGATCCAATGAAATTACCATGTCCATTTAGGTGTAGATGCTGCCAAGAATATAAGATGAAAGAAATTGTTCATATTTTACTGGCAGAATTAAGAAGAGCTTATTACAAGCAAATATTGGATGAATAAAATTTATATCTTTACTTTTGTTCTTTTTATGTGTTTGGTAAATTTTTATGTGTGGTTAGTTGATTGTTGGTACTTGGTATCTAGTTGTAAGATAGTTGTAACAATATAGTTGGTTGCTTGTGTTGTTAACTGATTGTTGTTATACAGTTGTAGGTTGATATTTGTTAATTTCTCGATGGGTTTTGATGGGGGTTGTTAGTACATGGTAGTTAGTTGTAAGTGTTTAGTATTTTGTTGTTTGAAACCTAGTGTTTAGTGCATGATAGCTAATTAATAAGTAGGTGGGGGTTGAGAGTGACCAATATCCTTACGACCGGTACCTTTACGACCAATACCATTACGAGTAGTACCCTTATGACCAATACTCTTAGAGGGTCAAAACATCCTGTCGGATAAACTCCGAGTATATATATTAAAACGAATTAAAAATAACTATTTATTGAACGCAATTTTTACTTTGCAATAATGTTTTAAAAATGTTTTTACAAAAACAATATAATACTCGCAATTAAATGTTCTAGCATATTTGTCAAGACATTATCCCATGTTATTTGATCGATCTGTTAGGTTCGATGGGTATGTATTCGAACTAACACAAAAACGTTTAATCTGACTCCAAATAATTTAAAATGCGCGTAGGTAAATAAATAAGAAATATGTTTTAAATATTTATTAACAAATAAAAGTTAGTTACACGGTTGTTTATATAAAACTCGCTGCTTTTCTAAAAGTACAGAAAACGGTTATACAAACCGCCCTAAAGAGTATTATTAAGAATCAAGGCTGGCCCTAAATGCGCCAACAGCCCGATATAGGTGAACGGAAAAGAGATAGGAAAGTTTACCAAATTTTACGCGATGGAGTCAACCCAGAAATTGGTTAACCCTTTTTCAAGCAATATTAGCAACGAAACAACACAAAAATACGTGCTGACGTTACTGTTTCCCTTGTTTATATTTTATTTAATCGAATAAATTTTTATTTAGATATTTATATTTATAATTATTTAGATAAGAATAATAAATACTAACTAATATAATTTTACTGCTTATTTAAATTTCTCCCGGAAAATAGCCAAAAACCTCAGACTGGTTGTTGAATTAACTTCTAATAATTTTCTTCCTTTGATTTAAATATCTCCAAAGAATATTGTAATTTTGAATAAAGAATATTCCAAAATCAGAATTGCAAAAATTAATTTTTCGATCGATTAATATTTAAGATGAAATTCTGTCTACTGTTAAATTCCTAATCAGACTGCAAAATAAATCTCAACTGAGGCGAATTGGTTTCAAATCAAATCGATTGCTTTTTTTCTAATTTTAACTACTGCGGCTATGTTTCTTTCTGGTCTACTTGTCTCAAATTCGTTTCGCTCCCCAATCTAATTTTTTCATCTAGTATTTATATAAATTTATTTATTCTAGATCTATTAATAGTAATTATTTAATTACTATTTTTATTATATATTTTTAAACAATTTCTAATTTTGTTACAAATCTATTTTTAGTAATTATTTATTACTATTTATATTTTAGTTCCAATTTTAGTAATTTTTTAAATACTATTTATATTATAATTCTAATTTTAGTAATTAATTATTATTTAATTTCAAAACCTTTAATTCCGGTTCCTACTGAACCCCAACAGATCAACATTCTTATCATATATATTATTTTTAATAAAACATCAATATCTTCTAGATTTAAAATATTTTCGGTTATAAATTGAATATTTCCCAAATACACTAAATATTGAACATTATAATTAAGGAAAATATTTTCATTAACTCATATTCTAAACCTAAATAAATCATTAATTTTTTTCTTTTTCGAATAATATTGTATCATCTAAAAATAAACCAATTTTGTTGAATATTCGAGTTAATTGATTTGATAATAAATTCTGATGTACTAATGTATAATTAGTTAACATGTTTTGTTCTAATCTTATATATTCGATTTCTAATGGATCTAATATCATATCATCATCAAATTCTTGAAAAACAATAACAAAATCGTCTTCAATTACATCAATATCTCGTAAAAATACATCAGAAATAAAAGTCGTATAAAGAGCTTTTTTGCAGATATTGTTCATGAAATTTTCTTTAAATTATAATTGATCTTCAATAAAAGAAGTAATTATCTTTTCAATAACTACTTCATTAGTTTAATTACTTACCAAATTTCTAACAAAATGATATATTCTTGTTAAATAATCCGATGCTAACTTGTTTGATTATGCTTAGTACCTGGTTGTTGTCGGTTGTTAGTACTTGGTAGGTGGTAGCTAGTTGTTTGCTGGGTGTTTTTGGTTGTTAGTACTTGGTAGGTGGTTGTAGGTACTTAGTAGTTGGTTGATAAAGCTTAGTACCTGGTTGTTGTCGGTTGTGAGTACTTGGTATCTGGTACCTAGTTGGTTGCTTGTTTTTGGTTGTTAGTACTTGGTATCTAGTTGTAGGTACTTGGTAGCAGGTAACTGGTTGTTAGTATCTAGTTATATGTATCTGGGTGTAAATACATGTTCGTAAGTTACTGGTTGTTGGTACTAAGTTGTTGATATCTTGTACTTGGTAGTTGGTATCTGATTGTTGGGTTTTTGTTGAATTATTATTATTAAAATTTGTCTTTGAAAAATATTTCATAAAAATTTTCATTAAAAATTATCTTAAAAATTATTCCATTAAAATATCCATTAAAAATTAACTTAAAAATATTCCATAAAGATTTCCATCTAAAATTACCATTGAAAAATATTTCATTAAAATTTCTATTAAAAATTACTTAAAAAATTATTTCATAAAAATTTTCATTAAAAAATTTCAATTCTCAAACACCTACTATTATT
>CAUHTR010001672.1:0-37109 GCA_959609185.1 Schmidtea polychroa | reverse complement strand
AATAAATATTATGTAATATAATTAGTACTAAGCTTTTTTAACAATAACAATTAGTAATTTTAGTCACAAAATACGACACTGATAATTAAAACGATTAAAAGAATGGAGAACTGTAAATGCAATAAACAATTGACATTAGGCAATAGCCACATCTACTTATTAGTGAGCTAAGTGTAACAATGACTAATGCCAAAAATAAATGTGAGTGCGCCAAGTACAACGCATATAGAATTGAATAATTGAGACCGAAGATTGTACTATCCGATTTATTCAACGTTTGTCAAAAACGACGCTTACGGGTATCCGTTTGCTATATTCTAATGTATATATATCCCCCTTTTAGCACGGTACTCGTTTAATACGTTCTCGATCTTATACGGTTTCTAAATAATTTTTTCCCGTAAATGGTTAATTTTGACCTCATGCGAATTTAATTATGCTTAATTATAATCGGGTAATATTTAAGTTTGTTGGGTTATTGAGTTGGTGATAAATTTAAATGTTACTCTGACTCCAAGCGTGTCTTTATACGATTCACAAATAACACTTGACAACAGAAATCTTTATTGATAATCACAAATAAACTTTCTCTTTACATTGACAATAAATTTAACACTGCTTGGTGACTATACAATGCTTATTGCAACACTCGGTGAGGAATTGCACTTGTGTATAACACCGGATTAAAAGATCACAAATTACTGATTGGTTTCTAAACTGGGAATTTGAGCTGGTTGTTTTCTTTGACTTTCTTCACAGCTTTATCCAAATAATCAAATAACTTCTTTTCGTTTTATTTTTCAACCAATTCTTTTCTTCAAATCTTCTCCAATAATTATTCTCCACAATTATTTCCTTTACTATTATTTTTGGCAATCGTTTGTCCAACAACGTTTCGTCCAACGTCTAATTTTCTCCAATAATTTTATCTCTCAAATCGTCTCTCAAATCGTTTTCAATTTCGCGTCACTTTGTCTTTAATTTTTTTCTCTAATTTTGTTCTAATATCATGTTCACCAGTTTTCCCTTATATAGTTCGCTTCTCTTGTGGCACTCCAGATAATCAAGTGTTTTCTACTTTCCTTCTCCTGCTTTCCCCGACTGTTTCATTTTTATCTCTGACGGCTGTCAAGTTATTTTCCCTTTTCCCTTTTTTGTTTGACCGCCTTCTCCCATCAATTCTATTATCAGTGGCAAGCTGTCGAGTTAAGGATATTGTTGTTTTCCTTTTTCCCGATTTCAAAACTCCTTTTCCTTTTTGTACTAATTAATTAGTACTGACCTTGGTTTTCATTTTCCTGTTTAATAACTTTTGTTTCCTTTCTCTTTCTCATTTTTAATTTCTTTTCACTTCCGTTTTCTTTTCTGAGTCTCTATAGATCGTCCCGTTTGTCATGGCGATCTTCCCCCAGGTTATTTTATTTATTGATTTGTAAATTGTTATTTAGGTATCCTCAACAAGTTTTATACATATTATTATTACTTAAAAATGTATACTATGTATGTACTTTGATAAAAATACAAAAAATGGGAATTCTTTTTTTAATATTCAAAATTTGTCACTAATTACACACATTTTAAACTCTAATTTTCATAATTAATTCACACGTAAAGTTATTCTAAGTAAATAAGAATTTGTCGTGTAACATTTTTTGATTTTTTTTAAAGTTTTAGTTTTACGGTAGAAAATGAAAAAATTATCAAAACAGAATTGAAGAGAAAGGTTATATCTTTAGAAACGGAAATTGAAATTTTGGACCGTCTACGTCCGTGTTGTCCAAACTGTGTGCCGTGGCGGGTGCCCAGGTGTGCCGTAAAATTTTTTTAAAAAAAGTCAAAACTATGTTTTATGAATTTTTCATTCACTAATTTTTCTAAATTTAAAATTTTTTACATTAAATTTATTTCAAGTAAATAAGTTTTTCATTTCTTATTAAAAGATTAGTAAAAGTGCAATAATAAATTGCAAATAATGCAAAAAAAATTTAGGTGTGCCGCGAAAATTTTTAGATCAGACAAGTGTGCCGTGGCTCAAAAAAGTTTGGATAACACTGGTCTACGTAATAAAGAAGGAATAGTAAATGTTGCCAAATTTTATTCTATGAATGAAGCTACAATAAGAACAATAAGAAAAAATGAAAACACGATTAGAAATAGTGTAGCAGCCGGAATGCCTACAAGTATAAGCATAACTTCACACATAAGAAATGTTGATATGGAAAATATGGAAAAGGCTTTAGTGATATGGATAGAAGACCAAAGTCAAAAACGGATTCCAATTGATACCACTTCCATAAAGCACAAAGCCTTGAATATTTATGAAAAAATTCAGAATCAGTTGCCGTCTACTTCCGCGAATAAGACGCTTTTCATGCAAGTCATGGTTGGTTCGAACGGTTTAAGCAAAGACATTCTTTACATAATCTAAAATTAAAAGGTGAACAGGCATCTGCTAATATAGAAGCAGCACAACATTATCCACAGGAATTTGCTGAAATTATTGCCGCTAAGTCTTACAGTCCCGATCAGGTTTTTAATGCTGATGAATCTGGATTATTTTGGAAAAAATGCCACAGGAGGACATTTTTAGCTAATATAACAAATCACCTGGCGTCTATAAGGCAGCAAAATATCGTATAACTATTCTTTTTTGTAGCAATACTTCTGGAGAATATCATATCATGAAGCCATTTGTAATTAGCAAAGCAAAGAAGCCACGCTCGTGTAAAGGGATAAATATCAAAAATCTTCCCGTTTATTATAATGCCAATAAGAAAGCTTGTGTTACTGCCGCATTGTTCAACGATTGGTTCTATAACCTTTATGTGCCAGATGTAAAAAGGTATTTAATCAAAATAGGACTGCCTTTTAAGGTCCTTTTTGTACTTGATAATGCTCCAGATCATCCTCAAGATTTGCACCATGAAAATGTTGAAATTGTGTTTTTACCAAAAAATACGACTTCCTTATTGCAACCACTAGACCAAGGAATAATTTCGACTTTCAAGGCACTATACATTATAAGGTCATTTAGATATATTTTAGATCAAATAGAAAATAAAAGCACTCTTTCAGTTATTGATGCCTGGAAAACATTTAGATTGCATCAAGCATATAGGAAAATCATATGTTGATAATTAAACCAGAAACCCTCAAGACGTGTTGGAAAGCAATAGGGCCTGATATAGTTGAAGGTGAGAATTATAAAATATCCTTAGAGCAAGAATATTCTCAAATAATTGAATTGGATCATACATTGGGTGGGGAAGGTTTCGAGGAAATAGCTGAAGTAGATATTGCTGAAATAATGGAAGACCAGGAATTACATGAAGATGACTTACTTGAAATCGTCAAAAAAAATGATGGAAACGAAAATGATGTTGAGTCTGATGTTGAAGAATACGAACCTAGTGCATTCACAGCAAAAGTATTCGCAAAACTATTTTCAAGAATATGATCCGAATGTCGAACGAGCTCTCAAATTTCAGCGAGATGTTGATAAACTTTTAAGTCAATACGAGGAAGTCTGCAAGGATATGATTATAAATAGACCACAATTGCTTATTTCAGACTTTTTTGCTGAAAAGTCTCATCATGTTTATTTTTCTAGAAATAGATTTTTTATGTTATTTTTTCATTTTAGAAATAAATTAGATTATCTTTATCTACATGTAATGTAATCCTTAATGTAATCCTTAAACATACAACAATTAGTATCATTTAAATTCTTGTTATGCTCATTACGAAAAAAAATTGTTACTATATACAATCAGATTAATAATAGTATATTGATGGTTTCAATTAAAGTCATTTTTATCGTTGAAACATTAATGTGATTTTAGGAATAAATAGAATCAAAAACGTAAAAAAAGTTCTTTGTTGTATATTTTCCATAAATATTTATTCAATTATAAAACAAAATTACAGACTTATTCATAAATATTACTTTCTGAAAAGAAACTGCAAACGTCTGTGATCTTGACCAAATTTATTGATCACTTTGTCCATTATTTTTCGCATTTTTTACTGTCATTGATTTTGTCATGATGAACACTCATCCAGAGCCGCAGCTAGGAAAAATGGCGCCCGGGGCGAGATTGGAATTTGGCGCCCTGGTGCCAAAAGAATCCATCACTCCCATTAATTATGTACTTACAGGAATGGAATTGGAATGGAATTGAAGAGTCAAATTAAGATGCAAAGCTATACAATGCTTAACCAAAATTATATTATAACGAAAACCAATTAATTATAAATAGTTATTATACATGTGTATATACATTAATATTGAAAATTTATTTACTCCGTATTTATTAAACCTAAGTTCAGAGTTTTGATCATTAAGTTCCTATTAAGGTTACTATTATAATATATTTGAAAAGATCAAGTGATCAACTTTAACATTTAACATTGAATTCTAAATAAAAAGAAATTAAAGATAAATTAAAGTGAAGATTATCATCAATTGTCCTTCCTTCTTTCAAACGATTTTCAAGATCTTTCCAGGCTTAGTAGCATTTTCTATGCTCAAAACTGTTTTCATTATCAGCCACCTTCGGATTTAGTCGCCCGTTTGCAAAAACCTTTAGATAGGCCAGCAAAACAGTTTTGTTTTAGTTTAACTTTTGAAAACAGTAAACATGGAAAACAGAATATAAAAATTTAATATGAAAAAAAGAAAAGCAAAAAAAATTTAAATGATCATTTCACAGTTTTGGCGCCCTTCGACTCGGCACCACCCCCTAGTTACGGCTCTGCACTCATCATGCAAAGTCCAGAACGTCTATTTTCATACATTGTTGACCTTAGCCACGTTTTGACTCTTCTCAATGTGCTAAATGATCTTTCAGCCGTACAAGTTGACACTGGCAAAGTTAAAGCAATAAGAACTGCTTTCTTAATAGCTGGAAAAATGTCTGTGAATTGTAATAAATCCATCATTCCATTGCGACTTATGATTTCAAAATCCGACTTTTTATTTGACCACTTCTCAAACCAAGTGCTTGCCTCAGCATCAAAGTTTTCAATTTGATACTCCATTATGATGTTTTCTTTGTGAGTTTTGAATTCATCTTATGAAAGTTTCAACATTTCCACTGGGTGAAGTGAAAATAGACTAAAATTGATTTTGTTATTGTCATTGAATCTGCTCTCAAACGATGAGATGATTGAATCCAAGTATGGTATAAAGACAGATCTTCGAAAGTATTCTTCAACCGTTGAACCACCATTATTTGAACGGTGTGTTTGCCTCTTACATTGTCTGGAAATTGTCAACTGAATGTTTAATTGTTCTGCCAATTTCTCACTTTGAGAAATAATGGTCTTAAAAACTCGTCTGCATTTTGTCTTTGAGTGTGGAAGATTTTTAGGAGCTCTTGGACGTGGTCAAAAACTTTCAGAATGTCTGATTGTCTAATGCGAACATAAAATAAATATATTTTTAATTATTTGAATAATTTATCCTTTATTGTCAACAGCAATTTGCTTTAAATTTCGAAAAATAACTTTGGTAATTTTGGTGGTGATTTGGTGCCCTTCAGGTGCGGGGCCCAATCTCGTTATATCCGGGCCTGCTTGTGGCCCCTGCGTCGTATTATACAGATATATATATATATATATATATATATATATATATATATATATATATATATATATATATATATATATATATATATATATATATATATATATATAACCCAATCAAGCCCCACCCAGCGCCACCGTTACAGCTGTATCTATTAGTCCTAATTGCTCAGATCCCGGACAGACCTTAACCTGCAGTTTATATTCTCAATTTATATTTTGTCTACATGTAAAATTTGAATGATTTCAACAAATGCTGTGATCAGGAGGTGCGAAGGGTTCTGATTAATTGCCATAAGCTGCTGTATTGCTGGCAACCAATCATTGCCTTCCATTTACTCGATTACTAAGCGCAGCGTTCCGCACTTTGAGCAAAATCTGGCCGCCTCAACGGAAAACCTGAAGCCACATTGAAAGCAGAAATTGGCGAATTTCTGAGGATATTTTGTCCTGGACCACTGGAATAGGTTTTACTGAGCGCGTTCTGATTCTGGCTGAATAAATGATTACCATCATTCTCACAGGACCATTTACAGTTCGCATCACCTTTGAATTCGGATTTCGGTGTTGAAAGCGTTTTTGTTGCTCCCTACTGAGGATTTCCGGGACTCCGGGATCGGTTCCAGGTGGATCTGACCAATTTTCCATTGGGTGGACTTTGGAATCTTTGAATGTGACGATTTGCTCATGAATTCATTCTGTGCTCCAATGTAACGGAATTCAGACCTGCCAGTTCTCAATGTATCCTGGCAATTGTCGACATTGCTGACACTAGTAGAAGAAGTGTCCCAATCATCCTATTTTATAGCAATAAGTTCCTTAAATGAATTTTGAGGAGTTCGAATATTTTTATCTAACAATTTTTTTAATAGAAATCATCAATTTTAAAAAGATTCTTCCAAAAAAAACAAATTAGCAAAAAAACTTAAATATTTTTTCTGAGGTTGATATATATATATATCTGTGCACTGTGCATCAGAGGCGTCGCTAGGGCTAGGGAGCAATTTACACAATGCGCTTAAATGAGGGGATGCCAGAAGAGGATTCAATGTATTTGTGTTGGACTTAAATTGGACAAAGAACTGTTCAACGAGATTCAGGATTGTAAAGTGTTACTTAAAGCGAGATGTGTGCTTTACCAATGACACCTTTGGAATTTATTTCTTTAATTATGTCGTATGGTCATAATGTCTTTTCCAATTTTCGCATTGCTCTGCAAATTCTTTTAACAAATTCAGTAACAATACTAGCTGTGAGCGTTCCTTCAGCAAGCTGAAGCTCATGTTCTGATATCTGTATGATCAGATCGTCTATGTCATCTTGCACTTCTCAGTATAGAGAAATAAACAGTTGAAAAAACATACTTTGATGCTATAGTTGACAAATTTTCGGGCATAGTGACGAGAAAAATCAATATAGTATGATGCATTTTTGTAATGGGCTCATTGGGTGGCAGTTGACATAAACTAACTGTTGGCAACATTTTTTTGTCGTACTAGTTAAAATTTATTTTTCTTCAAATTGTCTTTCTATGGTAATATTGTTATTATGTCATATGGAGTACTGAGTACTGTGCTCCAATGTCTCTGAGACACGGGGGCACAAAATTTATACCTTGTATCTGGGCGCCGAATACTGTCGCTATGCCTAGGCTGTGCCTGTGTACATGAATTTATTTTTATTCTCGCATTAAATTTTTAAAACTCTCTAGAGCAGAGATTCCTAACCGGTGTTCCGCTACAATGTTACAAGTGATTTGGCAAATAAAAAAAATTTGCTATTTCATAAAGATTTTATTCTCAATTTATTTTTTTTAACCTGAATAAATTTTCATTCACATTTTATTGTAAAATCGAATTTTGCTCATTAAAAAATGCTCCGTAACTTTAAAAAGGATAGGATAAACTGTTCCATATTATAGGCCCCTATTTAATGTCGTTTTTGTTAATGGCACACACGCACACATACACATATTAATTATTGGTTAACTTTTATAATATTATTTACTCTTATTTTTTGTCATTAGGGCCCTTACTTATTAAGCTTCTTAGCTAATTTGCCCTGAATTTGTGCGATTTCATGTACTCACGAGTTCTTGTGTGTATGTATATATATATATATATATATATATATATATATATATATATATATATATATATATATATATATATATATATATATATATATATATATATATATACAGTACAATCCGCTTAATAGCACATTCGGTTTATATCACATTTATATATCGACCGGACCCCGTGATATTAAGCGGATATTAAGCGGATATATATATATATATATATATATATATATATATATATATATATATATATATATATATATATATATATATATATATATATATATATATATATATATATATATATATATATATATATATATATATATATATATATATATATGTGTGTGTATCTGTGGATCTCTGTGAAAATCTATGAATGCTTGTGAATATTTTTAATTTTTTATTGAAATGAAATTGGCGTATTTATTATACATTTTTAAAGTAATTTTTAATAATAATAATATTAATAATAATAATAATAATAATAATAATAATAATAATAGTAATAATAATAAAAATAATTAATAATAATAATAAAAATAATAATAATAATAAAAATAATTAATAATAATAATAATAATAATAATAATAATAATAATAATAATAATAATAATAATAATAATAATAATAATAATAATAATAGTAATAATAATAAAAATAATTAATAATAATAATAAAAATAATAATAATAATAAAAATAATTAATAATAATAATAATAATAATAATAAAAATAATTAATAATAATAATAACAATAATAATAATAATAATAATAATAATAATAATAATAATAATAATAATAATAATAATAATAATAATAATAATAATAGTAATAATAATAAAAATAATTAATAATAATAATAATAATAAAAATAATTAATAATAATAAAAATAATAATAATAATTAATTAATTAATAATAATAATAATAATAATTAATAAATAATAATAAAAATAATTAATAATAATTAATAATAATAATAAATAATAATAATAATAATAATAATAATAATAATAATAATAATAATAATAATAATAATAATAATAATAATAATAATAATAATAATAATTTTAATAATAATAAAATTAATAATAATAATAATAATAATAATAATAATAATAATAATAATAATAATAATAATAATAATAATAATAATAATAATAATAATAATAATAATAATAATAATAATAATAATAATAATAATAATAATAATAATAATAATAATTTTAATGTCATTTATAAATTACGTTTTAAATTTTAAATTAAGTTTTAAATTGGAATTTTTAAAAATAAATTATTATCGATACTGCTCCTCTTTGCTCCTCTGCTATTCACAAAATAATGAAATGTAATAAATCGCTTAAATAATCCTCAAATTGCTTATTTTTATAATTAAAAAATACCCGTAATTAATGTCCATGTCCTTAATTGTTGTCCACCTTTGCGTATTTTTATTATATTTTTAGTATAGAATTATTGAGTTTAAAAATACGCATGTTTGTGTTTTATTTTTCCCCGAATTATTCTCTGCTCATCTATAGTAAATGCCCTTAAATTTTTCCTTATTTCAAGTAGGTGTGCAAATTTTTATATATATATTATTTGCTTTATAGTAAATCTTTGGTGAATGTGTATTTGTCTGTGTGCATGCGTGTGTGTTTGTCTGTCTGTATGCGTGCGTGTTTGTCTGTCTGTATGCGTGTGTGTGGGTTTGTCTGTCTGTATGCGTGCGTGTGGGTTTGTATGTGTGTCTGTATGCATGTGAGTGTATAAGTTAGGGTTTGTCAATGCCTTTTAGGCAAGAGGAATTCAAACATTTACCTGTGCCGCTATTCTATGCAATAATCATAGTACAATTCATTTATTAGTTGCGAGTGCGAACGAGAACGTGGAGAGTTGTCACATCTGCTCGCGCATCGAAATGGATCAGAAGGCGTGACGAATTGTCAGTTTATCGATATTAAAAATATTTCAAAAAAGATTTGAATAGGTTTCAAAAAGCTCCTTATTTTCTCTTCTGCTCCCCAATTAATATATTTATTTATATTCGAGTAATTCTCATTCTGATCTTACATTTTTATGCTTATTCTGTTTCAGTTTCTTCTTGTTGTACAACTGCTTGGATAAGAAGACGTCCCGTTCTTGGACCCGTTTCTGAAAGGTTTCTCTCGAGCTCGAGCCTAAATTTCAATATTAGAAGTTGATTATTTTATAATTTCATTATTGTTATTCTTATTTTTATATAATACATCACAAAATTTGTTTTACTTGTTAATTGTTCGATTTCTGGAGGAATTTCGGATTCGATGCTATCGATGATTTGTTTAGTTTCATTCATGACCAAATTATGCGAACTTCTCGTCTCGTCAGATCTTGATGACAGTAGGCATTTACCCGTCATTCCAACTTGCCCATCAAAGATGACTTTTTTTGGTTTGGCCTTCACCTTTTGACAGATGGGGAAATGCCTGTCCTGAATTTGTAAATATATGCATCAAAGACAGACAAAGAGGAGGGGAGTGGGACACTGTGGCTTACTAGAATATCAGCGTTGAAATTCCGACCGCAAGATTTACAAGTTTCTAAATTGTAACTCGTTTTATCATCTTCAAGGGTGCACATTTGGTTGGGTTATTTGATAAGCTCGACTTTTTCAAAATTCCTTTCCATTTCAATTATATTATTTACACCAAATGTTTAATAATAATTATACAAGTTAAACAAATTTGAAAATTTTAGATTATTTGATTAATTATATTCAAATATAATTTCATATATTACTGATATTCACAATAAAATTCAAATGTTTATAATAGCAAGCCTTAATGAAAACTACTGAGCGAACAATTCGCTTATACCATATTCAATGCACAAATGCGATCGTATTGTTACAGAATTTTATAATTGGACTCAAAATAAATTTCAATTTTGTTTCCAAAAAATATTTTAAACCCTTAATTATAATAAAGCGGCACTTAAATATTCATTTTACGATGTATTTCCACAGTTTGCCTGTTATCATCAGGTAGGATAGAATAACTGTAGAATTTGATTATGCCTACTTTTCTTTTGTTAGATATTATCTGCAACTAATTTCATGAGAATTCTATGGGCAATTGTGTTGTAAATAAAGTTTCAGTATCTTTTGGGTCTTGATAGTCGAAGATGAGCTGGACTAAACAAAGAATTTCTTCCAACAGAAAATTAAATAAGCTCACAATTTAATCTCACAGATTAAGTTCCCAAATCACAATTTAATCAATTCAAAGGTTTTTAATTTCTAACTTTAATGTGACTGCTTCGTAGGGAAACAGTCTTTCCTATTTAATTATTTGTTTATATTATCTTAATGTTGGGGTTCAGTAGGAACCGGAATTAAAGGTTTTGAAATTAAATAATAATTAATTACTAAAATTAGAATTATAATATAAATAGTATTTAAAAAATTACTAAAATTGGAACTAAATATAAATAGTAATAAATAATTACTAAAAATAGAATTGTAACAAAAATAGAAATTGTTTAAAAATATATAATAAAAATAGTAATTAAATAATTACTATTAATAGATTTAAAATAAATAAATTTATATAAATACTAGATGAAAAATTAGATTAGGGGGACAAATTGAGACAAGTAGACCAGAAAAGAAACATAGGCGTAGTAGTTAAAATTGGTAAAGAAGCAATCGATTTGATCTGAAACCAATTTGTGTCAGTTGACATTTATTTTTGCAGTCTAATTTGGGAATTTAACAGTAGACAGAATTTCATCCTAAATATTAATCGATCTAAAAATTAATTTTTACAATTCGGATTTTGGAATTTTTCTTTATTCAAAACTCCAATCTTTGTTGGAGAAATAAACAAAACAAGGAAGTTAATTCTATCCACCAGAAAATAAATTCAAATAACCCATTTGTGGTTTTATCCCTTTTTCTTCGGATTTCTAAGTAGTTAGTAATTTTGTTTTTGAATTATATACATTATTATATATTCATTAATTTAAGTTAATATCAAAGGGTATTGCAACGTCAGAACATATTTTTGTAGCTGTTTCGTTTATAATTTAAAGTGTTAACCATTTTCTGGGTTGACACTATCGCGTAAAATTTGGTAAACCTCCCTATCTCTTTTCCGCTCACCTATATCGGACTGTTGGCGCATTTAGGGCCAGCCTTGATTCTTAGTAACCGTTTTCTGTACTTTAGAAAGCAGCGTGTTTTATATAAACAATCGTGTAACTAACTTTTTATTGTTAATAAATATTTAAAACATATTTGTTATTTTATTTACCTACGCGCATTATAAATTATTTGGAGTCAGAAAAAACGTTTTTGTGTTAGTTCGAATACATACCCATCGAACCTAACATTAATAAGATCAGAGTCAACACATTGTTAAAATAAAATATTTTATTTATACATTAAAGCAACCATTAACAACATTTAATAAATAGCGATAATCTGTCAATTTAGCTAACTTTCCGAACTGCTTTGACTTCTCGCGTGCGCTTCTTCAGCACTAGAATCACTGCTGGAATTCCGGAGATTAGAGTTGCTATGACTGGAAACGGTACTAGGACAAAATGTCACGGACAACATGTCGCGGTGAAAATGTCGTGGACAAAAATGTAACATAACCGTATTATACTTGATTCTTTTAAACAAAATAAATTATTCTTAAATCATACGTTAATTATCTTTCTTCAAAAATATTAGAACGTTTACATGACGTTTATATTTATGTTGGGCTGAGGCGAACATGTAATCGTTAAAAAGAATAAGAAAGTAGGAAAGCAAAACATTAAGGGAAATAAAAATAAAATAAATGAAAACGGAAATAAAACAGAATAAGATATAAGGAAAANAGAATAAGAAAGTAGGAAAGCAAAACATTAAGGGAAATAAAAATAAAATAAATGAAAACGGAAATAAAACAGAATAAGATATAAGGAAAATAATAATTAAGACCTAAGAATTAAAACAAAAAATAAAATTAAGAAAAGATAAAAATAAAACAACAAGGTGACAAATAAATAAAGAGGAATTCAAGAAATAATAAGGAAATTAAGGAAATAAATAAGAAAACATAGAAAAAATAAAGAAAATAAGAAAAATAACGGAAAAAACAATAAAATTATATTAAATTAATAGAAATAGGCGGTACTCAATTTGATTGGTCCGCATACATCAAAATTTTATATATAAACCAGCGCAAAAATCATAAATTCACCGTTAATTCTAAACACTTTACAGGTAAGATAGAGTCTAAACAATTCACCGTTAATTCTAAACACTTCACAGGTACACCTAGAGCGACAACAAGCCTCACTAACCGAACTTTACACAGCAGCAGCAGCACGAATTATTCAAGGAACATTTGAAATCAAGTCAACTTATTTCCAAGAGATTAAATTTCGATTTGGCCCAACATTCAAATCACTATAGTAAGGAGTTTTCGTTGATTATCATTTAATGTCGTAAAGTTAATAGCGGACAGTAATGATTAATATTTGTAATTAAAGTTTTAACTTAAGCCTTTTCATCTGATTCCTTTAAAATTTTTTAGAGTAAGTAAAAGTATGAATGTAATGTAGATTGATGCCTAAATTTGGAAAACTTTATAATAAATGATTCTAGGTTTCAGAAATTTTATGATTTCTTTTATGAGTTTTGCACTTCTATATTATATCTATTAAAATTCGGTGCGAGTAACGTGGAGTTGAGGAACTGCAGATCATGGTTTGAGGTGCCTTCGGGAGCTCGACCGGCGGATCTGAGGTTCTTCAATCACGCAGTTAGATTGGGCCGAATGTGATGGTTTCATCATGGGTCCAATCGCTGAAGGATTGACTTAAACTTTGACTAGAATGAAGCGACTCAGATTATGAGTATGAATTTAGAATGAGTATCGAAATATACAGTGATTGAGGTGGACGCTATATCTATAATGATCTTATGTACTTAATTCCTTTCGTGAAAGACCATACGATCCTGAGTCTAAACCTTCAATAGTAGCATCGTAATCCGTCGAATTTTGCTAGAGCATCTTACTGATTCTACATCTAGGTTCATTTATCTCATGATGGGACAAATTCGAGAATTTCATATTTGATTTAAGACATGAGAAGTTCTAATACGTAGATGACATTTATTAAAAGCATAGTAAAAAACGTCGACCCCTGATAATTGTTTATTTAAACTCACACCGATCAGTAAATTAGTATTACCAGTTCAACAACTCTCACACCAGCAAATCGAAAAATCCATCTTAGAAATGAGATCCAAATAGAGTGGTTAGCTGCTTAGTAGAGATTCCATCGAGTGAGACATCCCGAATTAAATAAAATGCGAATTGTAGCAATTAATTCCAAAAATCGCAAATAGACGGAAAAATTTTAGGCAAACTTGACATTTAAAATCGGCTAATGCGATCAATAAGAGCGGATGAAAAATTTGTTGAGCCAGCACACCAACATAACCACGAGTAGTAACCCCAGGTTTGGGTCGTGTATGAGAAGATATCGCGTTGATGGATAATTTCTCAGTGTAAGAATTGCCACCGATAGACCAATGCAGTGTGTATTCCATCATGTTATTCCCCGGTGATTAGGAATGCCGATGCGATTAAGCAATGACCCATGTGTACGGACCTAGTAGATTAAATGAATCACGAATAATCATCCTCCGTGGGGAGTCCCACCATATGTCACTCGATAACGTTGTCAATAAATCTACAATTATCTGTAACTATATGGGTGGTAGCAGACATGAGGCGATACTCCAGATGTTGCAATTCCATGGTTTCATCCATAACCAGCAGCTGACATTCCATCGATGAGATAGGGGGACAAGTGTTAACTAATTTTTCAGAAAACACGAGTTTTAGATTGAAACGAAAATCCGTTGAACATCAGGATCTGTGTTGTTATCCGATATTTAATGATACAAATATTTACATACAAAACTATTTCAATTTAAGGCAAAGTTAGGGAAAATATTTTAAATAGTGTGTAATGGCATTTTAAAAATTTATTCAAAGGCGCTAGTTGATGATTAGACATGGTTTTGAGAATCGACAAGTTACGATAAACTTAGTAAATTTACGGGTTTTCTAAATTTTGCAACGATCCATTTGATTTCATTCGTCAATGTGGTAGTGTAGATGCTAGGACTGTTTTCGTCTTGATAAATTATTAACCCAATAGTAGTAATGAATTTGTCCAAAAAAAAAAAAAAAAAAAAAAAAAAGGGGTTCTCTTCCCTCGTCTGTCAAAATCGTCGGTTGCTAAGTATACCATGATGAATATAGATCGTATTCCATTAAATGATTTTTCAGAGATTAGTTAATTTAGTTTCTTTTGTAGACACCTAACATGCTTCCAGCTACGACATCCACCTTACGACCTTGCTTCTCTTGCGCGGATAAAAACGCGATAATAAAGGATCTCCAAACCCAAATCGGGCGTTACAAAAAGAAGATAGATGAGTTGGAGGGCACTTGGTTTACCCCCGCTCAGATGAAAGAAACCCAGAAGAAGCTCCATCGTAGTGAGCATTGTCGGGACGCGCTTCATCTCAGAGAGCCGGGCCCAGAGAAGCCTTATCAAAGAGCAGTCAGAGGCACTGCATAAGGTTTACTTGCAAACCGCCACCACACGGAGAATCGTCCAGATCCCGATCAAAGAGGCAGACGACATCTTTCCACCTCATCATAATGCCCCTTCAAATCCTTCTCCGCCTCTCAAACGACCTTGTCGAGACTGCGTCGAAACGGAAATGTCGCCTAAGCAACCAGAGGTTATCGTCACGGGCACTAGCACGGTCTCGACCACTATTGTGACAGCACCCATTCCGCTTCAGCAAGTCACCCCCACAAGAAAACCAAGCGTAAACAGTTATCCCGTGCGGAACGGAAAAAGAGACAGCGCGAGCGCGCCTCCACCAAACTCAACCTCCCATCAACCGAAAACTCGACAGATGGTAATAGCTCTCGCGTATCCATAGACTTGACGGTAGGACCCCCAGCGCGCATCATCTCCGCCGCTGGCGTGACATGGGAGGAAAACGCCTCCGAATTTTTCGACCTCGATGAGTTACTCGCCGACACCGAATGGGGAAAATGTGAAGATCACAGTGGCATCCCGGAAGCTGGTCGAGCAGTCGGACCCCATTTGTAGTGATGGTTTTCGTTTACTTTCGATAAACATTCATGATATGTATAGCCAAATCCTTGTAGCTTAATGTCGAAGTTAATAAATCTAGTTGTCTTACCTGTTTGTCATTCACGAATAACCCAAAGTTGATAAAATAGGCGGAACAAAGAGTCGTCGAGAGCTAATGAATAATCTCCCACTTGTTTTTCCGCGAAAATCCTGATAACCGGTGATGAAATGAGATGGACGTAAGCCCTTCTATCGGCAGTCGTAAATGGGAAGTCGAGGCCTCAGCAAGGAGTAGTTTTAAGGCAGAAGCTCACCTGCTTGCTGGCGTCTCGCCTGCATAGTGCAGTACCAACGTGAAGCAATTCACGGGCACTATGTTGGAAGAAAGTTATGTGGGGTTTCACTCCAGGCCGACAAGGTGGAGACACGTTTTATGTGAGAGGGCAGTCCACCCTTAGACTAGCCAATACTGTAGAATGGTCAGCCGAGGTGCGACCCCAACATTTATTAAGCTTCTCCAGGTTTGAAAAATACCTTATGACATTGGCATAACGAAATTCAGAAAGTAAGTTGTAGCTGTTAAAATTTCCATCATTATCCTTTAGCAAAACTCCCGTCTCACGAAACGATTTGCCCTCATCCTGAAAATTACAATTATTAATTTAAACTACTTCATGTAAAAAAATACTAAATTGAAAATTGATAAATAAAATTTGAAAACAAAACTCATTCATTGTGGTAAAAGCTGTTACAAAATAATTGAAAAAAATATTATAATAATTTATCAATTGTTTTATTGAATCATTTCAATTAACGATTCACAATTCAAAATTATATTTGGAAATGTTGTCTAGAATAAGTTCGGGATTCAACTGCGTCCGATGTTTCTTAACTTTTAATTCATTTTTAAAAAAAAATAATTTCTAATTTTCAGTTTTCTCCGTCAAAAGAATTTCAGTAGCAAATCCAGTGGTAGAATTAGATGGGGATGAAATGACTAGAATCATATGGGAAAAGATTAAAGAAAGAGTAGTCATTATATTATTGCGTAATAAATTATACATAAATGAATAGCTAATTTTCCCATATGTGAATGTTGATTGCAAATACTACGATCTTGGGTTACCTTATCGTGATCAAACAAATGATCAAGTAACAATCGACAGTGCAGAAGCCATATTGAAATATAATGTCGGTATCAAATGCGCTACAATAACCCCGGATGAGGAGCGTGTCAAAGGTAGGCATAGTGCAATGATGTAATGGACTGGAATTGGAAATTATGGATCATTATTTTGCAGAATTCAAACTTAAAAAAATGTGGCTATCTCCGAATGGAACAATTAGAAACATTCTTGGTGGAACGGTTTTCCGTGAACCAATTATTTGCAAAACAATTCCTAGATTAGTTGAAGGTTGGAAAGAAGCGATTGTAATTGGTCGCCATGCCCACGGGGATCAGTACAAGGCGACAGATTACGTCGCTACAAAGCCGGGTAAATTGGAACTGGTGTTCACACCGGATGATAAATCGCCAGTGGACAGAATGACGGTGTTTCAATTCAAGAACCGTGGCGGTGTTGGAATGGCAATGTACAACACGGATGAAGTAAATTGATTTCCTCGCTCGTTGGATATGGCTGCAATTTAGTCAATTTAGAGCATCGAGGGATTTGCCCACAGCTGCTTCCAGTACGCTATCAACAAGAAATGGCCGCTTTATCTGAGTACCAAGAATACGATTCTCAAGCGTTATGACGGCCGATTTAAGGATATTTTCCAGGAGATTTATGACAGGTGATTAATTGAGTCCGTATCAGTATTTGATTGGTCGGTTCTGCAATGGGGAGGGGAGTAAGGGGGCAATTCAATGGGATTTCATGTCATTTCATTGATTATTTGGATTTTGGTGGTTTTTGGGGGGCTGATTCTGTCAATGGGGCTCAAATTCAGTGGGAATTTGCATTTCATGTCTTCATGTTGATTATTTGGAGATTGCAAACCAATTGTTGTCTTTTTATTGGTTCATTGTGATGATAAAGGATCATTTCTATGGTAATCTGCATTTGATATCCGTTTATGGACGATTTTTATGAATTGTCATTATTTGATTGATCGAATCTGTCATTTTAATGTTCGATATCCATTTATTGATTATATCGGTTATTTCATTAATTGCTGCTTTTTGATTGGCCCATTATGTCGATGGGGCTGAAATTGATTGGATTTAGCATTTGATATCCATATGTGGTGATTTATTGATTGGAATTTCATTGATTTCCACTATTTATTTTTAATTGAAATTTGTTTGTAATTAGAGTTGATTCTGATTATTAGAATATTGCACGCTTGATTGGCCAGTAAAATTCTCGTTCTAAATATGCTTAATGATGCTAATTATTTGATTAATTAGCAATTTGTGCACTCGCGGTCCACCAGGAATGCTAATAATGTCAACTATCCATAAAAGTGCTGTGCGCATTGATTGTGAGAACTGACTTGATTGGTAACATTAATGATCTCAATGCTAGGGTGCTTGCACTATTGATAATGACTAAATTGATTGATTGGCTCTGATAAACGTTGAATTTTATAGGCAATACAAAGTTGAATTCGACAAGCTGAAAATCTGGTACGAACACAGACTAATCGATGATATGGTAGCACAAGCGCTGAAATCGTCCGGAGGTTTTGTATGGGGCTGCAAGAATTACGACGGTGATGTACAGAGTGACATTGTTGCACAGGGCTATGGATCTCTGGGGCTGATGACGTCAGTGCTGATGTGTCCTGACGGCAGGACCATTGAGGCAGAGGCCGCCCATGGAACCGTAACACGACATTATAGGGAGCACCAGAAAGGCAAGCCAACCAGCACCAATCCTATTGCCAGCATTTTTGCATGGACTCGCGGTTTGGAGCATCGCGGGAAACTTGATGGCAATAAGGAATTGATTCAGTAAATTTTGTATTTATTTATATGAATCATTCACTTTGGCGCTGAATAATTGGATTATTTCAGGCCTGGCAATATGGCTATCTGATTATATAATCCTTCTCTTTTCCATCCCTCGGAATTTAGCTGTTTCAAATGCTTATTTCAACAGAGAACAAATCTTTAAATTGAGCATAAATTTACACTAGGAAATTACAAAATTATACTGCCAAATTTTAAACCAATAAAAAGATAAAATGAATCAAAGGTGCAAAAGCATTTGAAAATTGAAACAGCTAAATTTCATGAAATAGTAAATGATTTTCTAATTATTTATTTGTTTAATAATAATAATTAATAATAATAATTAATAATAATATTAATAATAATAATAATAATAATAATAAAATAATAATAATGATAATAATAATAATAATAATAATAATAATAATAATAAAATAATAATAATGATAATAATAAAATAATAATAATAATAATAATAATAATAATAATAATAATAATAAATAATAATGATAATAATAATAATAATAATAATAATAATAATATTAATAATAATAATAATAATAATAATAATAATAAAATAATAATAATGATAATAATAAAATAATAATAATAATAATAATAATAATAATAATAATAATAAATAATAATGATAATAATAATAATAATAATAATAATTACAATAATAATAATAATAATAATAATAATAATAATAATAATAATAATAATAATAATAATAATATTAATAATAATAATAATAATAATAATAATAATAAAATAATAATAATGATAATAATAAAATAATAATAATAATAATAATAATAATAATAATAATAATAAATAATAATGATAATAATAATAATAATAATAATAATTACAATAATAATAATAATAATAATAATAATAATAATAATAATAATAATAATAATGATAATAATAATAATAATAATAATAATAATAATAATAATAATAATAATAATAATAATAATAAATAATAATGATAATAATAAATAATAATGATAATAATAATAATAATAATAATAATAATAATAATAATAATAATAATAATAATAATAATAATAATGATAATAATAATAATAATAATAATAATAATAATAATAATAATAATAATAATAAATAATAATGATAATAATAATAATAATAATAATTACAATAATAATAATAATAATAATAATAATAATAATAATAATAATAATAATAATAATGATAATAATAATAATAATAATAATAATAATAATAATAATAATAATAATAAATAATAATGATAATAATAATAATAATAATAATAATAATAATAATAATAATAATAATAATAATAATAATAATAATAATAATAATAAATAATAATGATAATAATAATAATAATAATAATAATAATAATAATAATAATAATAATAATAATAATAATAAATAATAATGATAATAATAATAATAATAATAATAATAATAATAATAATAATAATAATAATAATAATAAATAATAATGATAATAATAAATAATAATGATAATAATAATAATAATAATAATAATAATAATAATAATAATAATAATAATAATGATAATAATAATAATAATAATAATAATAATAATAATAATAATAATAATAATAATAATAATAATAATAATAAATAATAATGATAATAATAATAATAATAATAATAATAATAATAATAATAATAATAATAATAATAATAATAATAATAATAATAATAATAATAATTAGTAATAATAAATAATAATAAATAATAACTAGGGTCTCCGCCCCTGTTCGCTTCGCTTCACCAACCCCGTTAGAACGTGGGGTTAATAATAATTTTTATTTAAAATAAATTAATAAATTAAAAAATCTGAAAAAGACGTTCTTCCACAGCCTAGGTGATGTTTGGGAAGTTTATCATATTAAGATATTAAAATAATTGTAATTGTTGATTGATATTGGATTAATGATTTTGCAGAAATAAGATTAATATAAAAAAATAATTCCCGTATCAAGATGCCAAGACCAAGATTAAATTTGACAGAAGAACAAAAAAAGAAAAGACTCAGAATCAAGCGACAATTATATGAAAACCGAAACATAGGTCGAAGAAGAGTAAACAGTTTAACAGACGAACAAATTGGAGTACAGCAAGCAAAAGATCAAGAACGTCATAGAATAGCCAATTTAACCCCTGAAAAAATTGAAACACAGCGAGCAAAGGATCGTTCACGTAAAAGAGAACAACATCAAGTAAAAAAAGGTCGAAAGACAATACCAAAAACAAACAATCTTGGATCTTTTTTTGAAGTTGAAGATGTTGAATACTTGGACCTGGGAGACCTGACTGTAGAATGCCGGCATTGTGGGGCTCTTTCATTTGAAAGTGAGCGAGGTAGATCCATACATACCTGTTGTCATAATGGTAAGGTCCAATTAAATCCATTAAAGCCATACCCGGATGAACTCAAGTCTTTTATTTGAATCAACTACTACGGGTAGGAATTATCGTGAGAATGTCCGCGTGTATGTATGCTTTTGGATCCTTCAATGCGAATGTGAATGAGATGAAAGGCAGTGGCCCCTATTGTATGAAAGTGCAGGGGTCTAGGGGTCTGCCTCTATTAAAACATCAACGTCTCTTATTTCCAAGAATCCACATTATATCTTACACCAGCTTACCCTATTTTTGGACATGGCCAACTATTTGTGGCCTTATCTAAGTGTAGATCAAGAAATGGAATATTAATTCAAGTTGAAGGAAATGTAATAGATAACATAGTATACAAAGAAGTTTTGAGTTAAAAAAATAAAATAATTTTTTATTAGTTTGGCTGTTTCTTTTCTTTGTAATTGGGCAAGTCGTGGTAGATATTTAACAGATTTACGTCTAATCCATATGTGAACATCTATAACCAGCATTTTTTGGGCCTAACAATGCCCCACAATACAGACACCGATTATCTTGGCCACTCAAACTAAGCATGTAAGGGTTGATATTTAATGTGTTTACGTTCTATCTGAACGTACAGCATTTAAATCCACCATTTTTGAAGTTCATTCCCCCCACAATAGATGCACAGATAGTCCATGTCGCCCATATCAAGATAAAAAAACCAAAAAAAAAATTATAAAAATAATAATAATAAATATATATATATATAAAAAAAATAATAAAAAACAAAAAATATATAAAAAAAATTTTAATAATAAAATAAAACAAAAAAATTTTTAAAAAAAAAACCAAAAAATAAATAAAAAAAAAATAAAAAAAACCAAAAAAATATTTTAAAAAGAATAATAAAAAAAATTTATAAAAAAACCAAAAATATATTTAATAAAATAAAAAAGGATAAAAAAATTTTAAAAATAAATATAAAAAAAAGTAAAATTCGGGTGGAGGGAACCCTTAGCTTTTTGTATATAGAGAGATAATAAATAATAATAATGCAGGTTTTGCCATATGATGGAGAAATCATGCGTCGATACTGTTGACAGCGGCAAGATGACAAAGGATCTCGCTGGGTGCATTCACGGCCTGAAGAACGTCAAACCCGAACAATATCTCAACACAATGGATTTCCTAGAAGCAATTGTTGAGAATTTCGAGAGTAAACACAAGAATTAAAACTGCCGTTTCTGTTGTTACTTGCCACATTTTATTTATAGGATTTTTTAATAAATTGACGAATTTTTCTGATTGGATGTGCTGAATGGATGCGATTGGATAATAATCATAGTAATTATTATTATTGGTGATTGTGGATATAAAGTGATGGATTTGTTGACGTGTAATGTAGTGATTAGTGAAGGATCTGATTTTCAGAATGGTTATTTTATTGCATTACGTGTTGTAACCCCTCTATAAAACTGTTGGGGTTTTTGTAAATTATCTGCGCACTCAAATCCATATGCGGAACGGTTAATATGAATTATTTTGATATCTAGTTAGTATAGAGAGGTGGCGGTCATTAAGGGGACCGCATCGTATTATATGCTGTTTTGAATTTGGCATTTCAATAATATAGAATTAAATAATGTAAATGAAAGGAAATGTGATATAATAATATATAATTTAGCAGTTGGTTACCAGCAGCTTTTCAATGCACCTAAACCTGGATTAGCTTCGTTAAAATTTCAATTTGCATTTTTTTATGTTTTTTTATTTAATGCGAGGTCTTTAAAAGTTCAAAATGAATTAAAGAATTTTAAAAATATCAAATGTAAAAATTATAATTTTAAGAATTTAACTAAATTTTGTTTTAATTTAAAAATTTTTTTTATTTAATGTACTGTTTTAATTTATGCTGAATTAAATTTCTTGTTGATATTCATATAGAAACTTGTGATATAGAAGCATGTTTTTATTAATCACATTTGCTTTTTCATGAAATTTACTACAAGATATCAATTAATGAAAATTTGGTATAAACACATTGGGTAAATGATTGCGGTTTGCCTCGTCTTGCTACGGTCCCAATTAACGGCCCAAAGCGAGGTTTAGGTGTATTTTACACAAATTATATTTGAAAATAATTGAGAATTTCTTATTTTCCCGTTATTTTTTAATTAATTATGTAATGATACGGATTGTTTTTTTGATATAATATCATATTCTGTACATTTATAAATTATCTAAGGCATTGCTACAATTATTAGATTTGATTTGATGCGTTAATTAAAATATGGGATAGGCAACCAAGGAAATGTAGGTGCTGAATTGGAGTGGAGGTTCACAGATGAACACAAAGTTTCAATAAATCATGGATTGAGAACTCCCATCTCTAGAAGTGAATCGTAGTGCACAGTGCTTAATATTTTTGGTAGAAATTGAGTATAATAAAGGATAGCATTGAGAATTTGGCCACAATTATCCTACAGGTGAAATCATGGGAAAGCTAATGATGCATTGCATAGGAAAGATTCGTATTATAATTTGAAATTGCAAGAGCTAGTAAATCATGTTCAGAAGGCGAGTTATCAGGTATTATATGAATGGCTTATTTAAAGTTTTATAAAATATTTACCACTCTCGCCTAGAGCTGTGAATGACCATTACTATATTACCTAAGAATTCAGTTACTTACATATTCATATTTTACTAAATGATTGAACTAATTGGAATAGGTATTCCTGTCAACTATGTAAAACATTTATTATGAATCCTAGAATAACCATATTTAATTAAACTGGATTTCTAGCTAAATTATCTATGAATTGATAAATTTTGTCTAGAAATATTTTACTTACTTAAGAAATTGCTATATATTTAAAATAACCATGTACTTTTCACTTGGCCTAAAAATTTGCTATATGATATTGTTGGTGACCCGACAAAAGCGCACAAGGCAAAAGCGCTCCGACAAATGCACGCACAAAAATGAACAAGTTAATTTATAAAATAAACTATTTACTTAACTATAATCAAAAAAATTTTATCAAGATAAAACTGTTGTAATGAGTCAAAAAAAAATATTGTTGTAATCAATATATTCAAATCAACATTAAAGTGTATACAACTGCTAAACTCTTTAAATATATATTTATTTGCCTATCCAAATCTCAAGTAATCTAATGAAGGCACTGCTCCAAATGTCGGGACCAAAGCTTGAAGACGTCAATTAAGGCGGATGTATTTTGTCTTGGATGCCTCTGGATGCCTAAAGCCTGCTCGAAACCTCTCGATTTTCAATTCGTTGTGATCCTGTTCTCGACGAAATTGCTCGACCTATTGTAGTACCTGTGTCCTCTTTCTCATTACGTAACTTATATGACACGTCAATCTTGGCAGCGAACGATCAACCAACCGGTCATTTCAACAAACTTTACTCGATAGTCAACTATTGATGCCTGTGTATTGTGTTGCTCAGGGTGCATATTCGGAGTTTCCCGCGTCACTGAGATTAACAAGTTTTAGTTTTGGAATTTTTAATTTACAGTCTGTGCGCTTTTGTTACGGCGCCGATATTGTTATATATTTTAAAATAATCATTATAATAAAATAATGATATAAATAATAATAGAATTTTAAATAATAAGATGATATTATGTCAGATCATGATAAACTAATATAAATGTATGACTAATAAATTTGGCTTACAACTTGTTACAAGTGTATAATTAACAAAGACTTTGCAATAAGTGGCCATGATTAACAAAGGCACTAGAAATATTATCTTTGTATTTTGTCGAAGGTAACATTTTTTTTCCCAAATCAAACATTTACATGCTTGTATTTTTTTATTACGAAATTGATTTTTGAAACTACGAAATTGAGGTTAAAAATTACGAAATTGACCCGAAAACTCTGTAAACATTCGGATACCGTGCATAAAACCCTTCGAAATAATAATAATAATAATAATAATAATAATAATAATAAAAATAATAATAATAATATTATAAGAACTTTTTTTTCCAATTTCATCACTGATGTTTTTTTCATTGAATTTATTAAAAAGAGAACTTGAAGACTATAAATCAGTAATATAACGATGTTTTAAATAAAGAAATAAATAATTAATAATAATAATAATAATAATAATAATAATAATAATAATAATAATAATAATAATAATAATAATAATAATAATAATAAAATAAACAGTACAAGCTTTGTGATACCCAGTGCAAATCCCAATAGTAGACTAGTTTCGAGCTTTTGGCTCTCATCAGTACTATGAAGGAGACGCGATGATTTCTCTTCGCGCCAGGTAAGTATACAATATTGTTGATTCAACTCTATTGCATACTTTCCCCGGTACACTGGAAATCACATCGCTTGCAAATTAGCTTGGTCACAGAAAAAATCTGTAAACTTGTAAACATGGCGTATGAAAAATCATAATCACCTCTGCGGACTAAAAAATTAGTCGATACACAGAAACTGTTTACAAGTGCATCCGATTACCTTCAGCATTTTTAACTTATAAAGTAATGGTGTAAAATATTTTTGTCGGATGTCTCACTTGAATAAAATAAACAGTACAAGCTTTGTGATACTTTTGTGAAGCTTTGTGATGATGATAATAATAATAATAATAATAATAATAATAATAATAATAATAATAATAATAATAATAATAATAATAATAATAATAATAATAATAATAATAATAATAATAATAATAATAATAATACTTTGTAAATAAAATAAGAATTTTTAAGAAAATAATCATGTAAATATTAAAAACTATAAAAATGTTGAAAATAATCATGAAATTGATGTAGAAATTAAACTTTATGAATATTTAAGTAAATAATAATGAAATTTCGAAAATAAAATAATAATATCACCCGCGCGCGTATAGCCATTTGAAAATCCTTTAAGACGAGCCATCGTTCAAAGATATCCATGGTTGGGAAATCAGAAAAAATTAATTTTGAAAAATATGACCTTGAAAAAAAGTAATTAATAATAATAATATCAATATTAATAATAATAATAAAAATAATAATAACATTAATATACCCTTGCGACATGTTTAATGTGAGCAGTAGGGGGTCAAAATATCTTGTCGGATAAGCTCTGAGTACATATAATAAAACTATATATTATAATTATAATAATGTCTTTGTTAATTGCAATGTCATTGTTTAAATTGAAGTAGGGAAACACACTCAATTATTTTGATATAGAGTTTCAAAAATTTGAACCATTTAGGGTAAGGCCTTAAAGGGTATGACCATCATACCCATCTCTCAATTACCTTTTGCTTGATATACTTATTATAAGTTTTTAAAAATTTTAACCTTTGACCGATTTGTTTGGCTAAAACCGAGATTTGAGAGTTTGTTTTAATGGATCGAAAATACCTAACACAAAAACCGCACAAAGTTGAAAAAATTTATGATCAAGGTTTAATATAAAACAAATAAAATAAAATAAATTCTATAGCACATTAAGAATCAATAAAACCCGTATAATAGAATAAAGAGATAAATAATTTAAAAATAAATTCACACTAAAAATTTCGATGGAAAAATAATAAAATGTAAAATAGCATAGGACGGGTTCGTTTTAGTAGAACATATGTTGGAATTGGAAATACAGGCAGATCCTTGCTCAAATTTTGGGATGACATTTATTAACTGGGAAATAAAATATCTACAAATGTTACAGACAACACATAATAACTTATAAATAGAAAAATAAGGGCGGATCCCTGCGCAAAAAAAGATAACAATAGAAAACATCCAGAAATGAGAACCATAATCAAATGAAGACATATCAATGATCCAACAATAAAAATAGACAATAAATAATGACGTAAGACCTTCTATCGGCAGTCAAGAACCCGACAAGAAAATACAATGAGGAGTAGTTTTAGGAATAGAGCTCACTTGCTCATTGATTTTCGACCATTGTGTACAGCACCAACATGGTCGGCGCCATGGGTACACAGATGGCTTAAAGACAATAGTCATGAAGGCGTTTAGGAAGGAGTCGCTGAAAAGATCCATAAATACCCCTAAACCATTTAAAAATGACAAACCCAACCCAAAGCAACCAACACTTCGATGGTATGACCATCATATTCACTTTTGAATAACCTTTTCTTTGATATATATACTATATAGTTTTAAAGATTTTGGACCCCTTGAAAGTTTTTATAAGTATGAAGGTTCAGGACTCTTCATAAACCTTTGAAAATATGACCATGATACTTACATCTCAAATACCATTTGTTTGAAATGTATATTATTAGGTTTTAAATTTTTTGAACCTTGAACCCTTCAAGAGTATGACTTTCGAACTCACCGTCAAAAGTCCTTTTGAATGATAAATAACTTGTAAGGTTTGAAAAACGTTTAGGTTTAGACACCCTTTGAAGGTTATTGATTCACCATAAACCTTCTGGGGTCTGACCATCATACTCACCTCTCAAATACCTTTCGAATGATATATATTATAAGGTTTGAAAAAATTCGAAAGTTTTTTACCCTTAGAAGGTTCACAACTCACCATACATCTTCGAGGGTATGACCATCATACTCACCTCTCAAATACCTATCGAATGAACCATTGCTCAATAAAAGCCATTGGCGGGAACTCTGAAAATTCAAATTTTAAAAATTTTAGCATGACTCATATGACCTTGAATGAGTCATGGTCTTTTTTTAAAATTTGACCTTGGAAAAAATTTATTGGTGAGGGTATGTCTTTGTCTCAGAGGGCCGGTGGTTTAGTGGGCGCTATCCCTCTACTATACTCTTAGGTTTGTATAGTGGGATACGACTAACACAATTCACAAACTAACATAATCTGACTCCAAAAATTGAAATGCGCGTTTAATTTACAAATAAATAAATAAGACAGTATGTTTTGAAAAACTTTATTATAGATCATTACAAATTACAAAGATGTGTACTAAACTGCTGCTGTAAGCTAAGGGAACGAAATCGGTTATTCCGAACCACCCTAAAGATATAAGTAGATGGTAGTGAGCTCCCCAGAACATGAGCTCCCCGCGACACATATATCCCCCCGGATAAAATTTTTTTTTTAAATAAAAGGTCAAGGTCATTTTTTTTCAAGGTCATTTTTTTTCAAGGTCAAATTTTAAACAAAGACATATGACTCATCAAGGCCATTTAAACAAAGACCATGACTCATCCAGGTCGTTTCAAGGTCGTTTCAAGGTCGCGTGACTCATCCAAGGTCATTCCCAAGGTCATATGACTCATTAGGATGAATCATCAAGGTCATATTATTATTTTTTAAAATATTATTATTATTTTCAAAAATATTATTAAGTGTTCTGGCGGGCTCATGGTTTTCGTTTGCCCAAAGGTTATCGTTCTCATTATCCGAATTTATTAAACGATAGCTTAATTTAAAGCTTAGTGCAAGACCTTTCGAATGAGCTATGGAAGGTATCATCATCATTATTATTGGCAAAATTATTAACGTTTTCCCGAGACCATTTTCAAGGTCATTTGACTATTTTATTATTTTTTCAAAATATTATTTTTTCAAGGTCATTTATTTTTCAAGGTCATTTTTTTTCAAGGTGATTTTTTTCAAGGTCATTTTTTTTCAAGGTGATTTTTTTCAAGGTCATTTATTTTTTCAAGGTCATTTATTTTTTCAAGGTCATATTTTAAATTTTAAATTTACAGAGTTCCCGGCAAGGAGAATTATTCAACGATAGCTCATTTTAAAGCCCGATCTAAGACCTTTCGATTGAACCATAGAAGGTATCATCATCATTAATATTGACAAGGTTATTAACATTTTACCAAAAATCATTTTCAAGGTCATATAATCATTATCATTATTCGAAATATTATTAAGTGTTCTGGCGTGCTCATGGTTTTCGTTTGCCCAAAAGTTATCGTTCCCATTATCCGAATTTATTAATCGATAGCTTAATTTAAAGCTTAGTGCCAGACCTTTAAGATGTGCTATAGGTATCCTATATATCTTTAATAGTTTTAATGTTATTAACATTTGATGACCACCATCTTTTCAAAGTTAAATTATTATTATTTTTCAAAAACATTATTAAGTGATCTGGCGGGCTCATGGTATTCGTTTGCCCAAAAGTTATCGTTCCCATCATTTTATTTCATCGATCGATAGTTCATTTTAAAGCCCAGTGCAAGATCTGTCTATTGATATATACATATTATTATTATTATTAATATGGACAAAGTTATTAAAGTTTTCCCGAGACCATTTTCATGGTCATTTGATCATTTTTTTATTATTTTTCAAAATATTATTATTTTCAAGGTCATTTATTTTTTCAAGGTCATTTATTTTTTCAAGGTCATTTATTTTTTCAAGGTCATTTATTTTTCAAGGTCATTTATTATTTCAAGGTCATATTTTAAAATTTAAATTTACAGAGTTCCCGACAACGAGAATTATTCAACGATAGCTCATTTTAAAGCTCGATCCAAGACCTTTCGATTGAGCCATAGAAGGTATCATCATCATTAATAACAAATTTTTCAAGGTCATTTATTTTTTCAAGGTCATTTTTTATTTTCAAGGTCATATTATTATTTTAAAAAATTATTATTATTTTCTAAGTTTTTATTTTCTAAGTTTTATTATTATTATTATTATTATTATTATTATTATTATTATTATTATTATTATTACTATTATTATTATTATTATTTATTATTATTATTATTATTATTATTATTATTATTATTAATCTATATACTCCTAGTCTATCCGACAAAATATTCTGTCCCCCTAAGGGTATTGCTAGCAAGGGTACTGCTCACACTCAACAAGTCACAGGGTACTGTTTACAAAGTTACTGGTAAAAATATTCAAGATAAAACTTTAAAAAAGAAATTTTAAATATTATACTTTAAATATACACTAAAATTTATTAACACATTCACATTCATCATCTCCACAGTTGATAACATTTTCAACAACATGATCTATACAATCCCTATATACACACGGTTCAGTATCCGTAAATTCCTCCATAGGTTCATCAATTTCTTGAATGCTTTCCTCATCATCTTGAGCGTTTTCTTCATCTGTTTCATCAAATTGTTGGGGTCACACCTCGGCTGACTACTCTACAATATTGGCGAGTCTAAGGGTTGATTGTCCATCTCGAATAAAAAGTAATACCGCTTTGTCAACCTGGAGTGAAGCCCCACATAACTTTCCTCCAACATAGTGCCCGTGAATTACTTCACGTTGGTACTGCACTATGCAGGCGAGACGCCAGCAAGCAGGTGAGCTTCTGCCTTAAAACTGCTCCTTGCTGAGGCCTCGACTTCTCCTTCACGACTGCCGATAGAAGGGCTTACGTCCATCTCATTATACTACCGCTTGTCAGAATTTTCGCGAAAAACCAACCGGGGATTATTCCTTAGCTCTCGAAGACGCTTTAGTTAACCTATCTACTCAAAGGCGGCCTATTCATAAACAACAAAAATATATAACAACAAAATTTATTAATTTCAACAATTAAACACAGGGATTTAACTGTACACCTCACGAACGTTTTGTCGAAAGAAAAGAGAAAACACCCCATCACAGGTAGTTGACTTCGCCACCGGTTTCAGAAATGCTGCTGTGGTCCGCTTACTCTCCCCATTCGGTATCGGCGAGTAACTCGTCTAGATTGAAGAATTCGGAGGCATTGTCCTCCCATGTCACGCCAGCTGCTGATATGATGCGCGCTGGGGGTCCTACTGTCAAATCGATGGACACGCGCGGACTACTATCATTGGTTGAGTGTTCCATCGATGGGAGGTTTGGCTTTGTGGATGCGCGCTCGCGCTGTCTCTTTTTACGTTCCGCGCGAGATAATTGTTTGCGCTTGGGTTTACTCGTAGATGCGACTTGCTGAAGCGCAGCGGGTACAAAGATGTTAGCAGCTGAGGTCTTACTAGTACCAGTGATGACGACGTCCGGTCGCATAGGTGATAGTTCAGTTTCCACACAGTCTCGACATGGTTTCTTGAACGGTGGAGATGGATTTGATGAAGGGTTATGATGAGGCGGGAAGATGTTATCGGCCTCTTTGATGGGAATCTGTACGATTTTTTGGGTGGTAGCTGCTTGCACGTAGACTTTGTGCAGCGCTTCTGACTGTTCTTTAATAAGGCTTCTCTGGGCACGGCTTTCCGAGATGAGCGCGTCCCGACAATGCTCACTACGAAGGAGCCTTTTTTGAGTTTCCTTCATCTGAGCGGGGGTGAACCAAGTGCCCTCTAGCTCATCTATCTTCTTTTTGTAGCGCCCGATTTGGGTTTGAAGATCCTTTATTACCGCGTTTTTATCCGCGCACGACAAACAAGGACGTAAGGTGAATTTTGTAGTTGGTAGCATAATTGATCAACTGTAAAATAAAGAGCTATAACGAATTAGTAAATCTTTTATATGAATAGGATCGTAGGTCGAATGAGGTTGATTAGTCGCTGTCAGCAGTTAGCAGGTATTCGGAAAAAGTAGGGGAGTGGAATTCACTTCTAGACAATTTTGTAATATCGCTGTTATTTGACGAATAGTTCATTAAAGGGATAGCCTTTGACGAATGCAAATAAACCTTTAACTTAGGAATTGAGGAGGTTTATTAATTACTAAATTGCCCTATGATTGTTGATCTAAAAACACATCTGATTATTAAGCAGTACATTTGTGTAGTTTTCAAAACCCTCTTACTTATCATTTAAAATATTTACCCTGGTTATTCAAAATGTTATTATTCACGAACCCGAATCAATTTACCTATTATTTAAAATGATTATTAGTCGTTCGTTAGGTCACTCGTAACCCTCCAATTGACAATTTCTGACTCTATCATTAATGCTCGGTTTTAGTTTTCCATCATTCGTTAGTAGGTCACAATTGTCCCTAATTAATTTAGCAATGTTTGTTACCGCTCAGAATATTTAATTTAAATCATACCTGCCTACCATTATTCACTTAGTAATTTTGTTACCCTTTAAATTATGTAGTTCAAATCATAATTGTCCATAATTATTAATTTCGCCATCCAGTTATTAGTTAGATTTAATTCACTCGAGAAATTTTTGATGAGTGGTTTGCGAAATGCTTACTACATGTAGTTGATTTTCGTTGGTCGCATTGTAACACGAAATTCTACGAGAGCTATCAGCCGTTATTCATGGGACTACTATGACGAGTGATCAACATACCGTCGTTATCAATCGTACTGTTAGAATCTACACTAAATACGGCATATGGACCACGGACTACTACGATTAGCCCTGCACATGCTGCGTGATCATCATTTGTCCTCATGTGTATTTCTCGAGTAATTCTAACGCGGGTGTTGCTACCCATAGTCCGGTTGGTGTGCCTACTCAATGTGGAATTTATCTGCACTCGCACATCATATGGACAAATTCTCAACCATTCAATTCTCATGCCAATTCTCTCGCTTGGATTTTTGGAATTAGTTACGATGTTTGGAGCCTTTCCTCAACTCTAGATGTTACTGGATGCAAGAAGCTCTGCGATTCAACTCCCTACTCTACGTGGATAAAATTTCTACGACCGCCATCCCGATGTGATGGTGTGGGCACTACTGAACGATATTTGTGGTCTGCTAGTACGTAGAAATTCAATCAACTAATTATCAGGAGTTATGCTTTGATTTTTAAATGAAGGTTATTTAGGCACTAGAACTTTATTTATTTTATTGAAGATGAAGAAATATAGAACTCGTCCTGATTTTTAATTAACCAAACCTAAGTGCGGAATTTAGTACGATGTTAAAATCAAAGAGGACTGATTACGACGATGCTAGCGAAGAGTTAGTCTCGGGATCGCATGGTTCCTCAGGTTAGAAATCGAAGACATAAGATCGTCGTAGATGTAGCGTCCACCTCAATCACTGTGCATTTCGGTATTCGTTCTAAATTCATGCCCATAATCTAAGTCGCTTTTCCTCATTCTGTCTAATTGTGAGTCAATCCTTCAGCGATTGGACCCGTGAAGAAGCCTTCACATTTCGGCCCAATCTAGCTGCGTGATTGAAGAACCTCAGATCCACCGGCTGAGCTCCCGAAGGCACCTCACACCATGATCTGGGGTTCCTCAACTCCACGTTTCTCGAAAATGTTAGATTCATAAAATCATCATTCATAAAATATGTATTTATAATAAACAACAAAAAAAAAGTAAAACTTCTAAATAAATTCTTTTATTTCCACTCATAAAAATTACTAGCTGAATTACTAAATGTTAACACTGGAATCAAATGAAGAGAACGTTTGACTCATATTAAGATTTTAAATAATATAAATCATTACTTTTAACTTAGAACTAGGGTGATATAAAAATAAAGAACTCCTTACCCTTGTGATCGAGGTTGAGGCTGAGTCAAAATTGCGTCGATTTTAACTTTAAGATTAGTCCGTCTAAATTGGTTGTGAAGTTCAATTTATCCTTGATTTACTATGCTCTCGAATAGTTGGATTAATTTGCTGAAGTGCTCTGGCTCTTGAATATATCTATAAAAGTTGTTGAATGAACGGTAGTTAAAAATTTCACTTACCTATAAAAATTATTGAATGAACGGTAATCTTAATGATTTTTGTGCCGGTTTATATAGTGATTTTTTATTTACGCGGACCAATCAGAGTTGAGTACCGCTTATTTCTACTAATTTAATATAATTTTCTTGTTTTTAGGTTGTTTTTCCTTATTTTCTTTATTTTTAATATGTTTTCCTATTTATTTCCTTAATTTCCTTATTATTTCTTGAATTCCTCTTTATTTATTTGTCAACTTGTTGTTCTATTTTAATCTTTTCTTAATTTTATTTTTTGTTTTAATTCTTATGTCTTAATTATTATTTTCCTTATATCTTATTCTGTTTTATTTCTGATTTTATTTATTTTATTTTAATTTCCCTTAATGTTCTGCTTTCCTACTTTCTTATTTTTCAACGATTAAATTTTCGACTCAGCCCAACAAAATCCCGAATCTTCACTCTCTGCTACCCAGTCTATATTTAATTGCAAATTTCTAATTATTATTTTAGAAGTTTCATTATTATTATTTACTTAAATATTCATAAAACTTAATTTCTACGTCAATTACATGATTTTCATCATTTTCATGATTAAACATAAAATAATAATATTTAACAAATAATTAAAATAGTCAACAAATAAAAATCATACAGTATACATTTATTAACCATCAAATTTTTTATACAACAACCATGCCAAACAGTGTTGACCACATGTTTGAGTCAATGGATTTTGAAACATAGTTTTATTATATACAATTGGTTTCCCAATTGTTTGAAGTTTTGATATCAACAAAGCAGGATAATAGAAACCCATAGGATCGAATACGAATATATTACTAGGTTTCACATATATAGCTACCCAATGATCTCCACCAAGATGAGACGAATGAGTATTGACAATTATGGCTTGATTATTGCTCAAATAAGGAATTTTATCGAGAGGAAAAACTCCTACAAATTCATTTCCTAATATTTGTTTTCCAATTCGATTAACCTGAACAGAACTACTTTAATAAAATTAAACATTATCAAAAAACTTACTCCATGACAACTTTTTGTGTTTCTGTATACATTTATACTAGCACGGTTCTATTTGCAGTAATTTGAACTTCATTTTCAAATACTCCATATATTATAACATGTACCGGTTCTGTAATGGCTTTTGCAAACTTAATATCCAGTCGTAAATTCCCGTTTTGTGGTAGTTGACTCTGATTTAAATCAAAATCCGGAGCTAAAACAAATGTGAAAAATGGATATTTGCTTTTAAATTCTTCTAGAGTTATTCCACAATTCAAGTTTTTATCTAAATAACCAAGATTTCTAACAATACTCTGCATATATGTCGCACAGTAATTATCGCTTTCGAAATCTTGAGTATATGTTTCTCTATAATCAGTATTTTTCGACAAAGTCAATGAAGTAACACCAAAATTTTTGAAAATTGAGCTGGAAGCAGTATATGATCCATTATATTGCGTTTCACTTTGAAATGTTACCAGAATAAAATTAGGCATTCTTCTGTCACCAAATATTTGTTCTTTATAGAATGATGAAGCACCTTTAGCAATAGCGAATTGTACAATTTCCTTTGTTTTTAAAGGATAAATTGCATGTTTTGAATTAAGACCCAATTGATGACCGGCTAATACTGACGGGTCTACTCGAACTCTTCTCACCAATAATTTTGCATCAACTAATTGACATATTGGTGCACCAGTAGCACTAGTAAGAGATAATGCAGAATCGGAACTTTTCAATCTAATATGTATATTAACTCCCGGTAGTAAATATTTCGGTTGATCCATAAAATCAAGTTGTAATGATGAGCACATAGTGAATACTTTTGAACCTTTAACCCACTTTTTTCTTTCATCATCTGTTGCTGCATAACCCATAGGTGTAAGACAGGTATTTTTAGTATCAGAATTGTAATTTAAAATAGTTTCTATCAAAGCCTTGTGAATGAATGTATTATTTCCGCCCTCAATCTTGATATTATTAAATCCTAACACTGCATCTTTAAACAGAGTATGAAACATGAAATTGTTTGGTAATACATCCGCATTGGCATCCAAAACCTTTTTATCTTTATCTACAACCTTGATCTGAACAGTCAATAAAGTATCGTTCAAATCTAAATATTCAGTTTGCGAACCATTAATATAAAACTCGATATCATTTCTACTATCAGTAATTGAATTCATAGGAAAAACTTCTTCAAAGGCCCCAAATTCTATTACAGCCTGGGGCGATGGTCTATCAAATATACATAATTCGGATTTACAACAAATCATTTTGCAAATATAGTTCCATGTCCTTTCATTCGTTTGTTTATACGCGATATTCCATGTCCTTTACGTTTTGGAGCTGGGGATGGAGGCGTATCTTTTTGAAACATACCAGCAACTCCAGGTAGAACCTTACCTAATTCAGCTAAAGCATTTGTTTTTAGGGATGGTAATATTTTCTGTTCATTCATAATCACATCTTTAGCAGTTTTCATGCCAAAACTACCAATACGTTTAAGAATAGGAAGTGCAAATCTCCCTATTGTTTTTAACCAACCTGATCCGTACTGTTTATCAATAAAATATGGTAATTCACCGCCAGATTGGCTATCACTATACATACTAATAATATCGGAATTAGCCATCTACTTTACGAAAATGTAGTGTCAAATGAGTTTTTGAGTCTTTTGGGAAGTTTATAAGTTTTCCACTATCGTCACGAATATTTATTTCTATATTGTTTATACATGAGCTTGAAATTGGTAAATACATGGGATTATCTATATTTATATTGACAACTTCATCATGTTCATATTTTCCAATTCACACCGATTTCAAAAGAGGAACACTGGAATCACCAACAATTATAGGCTCAATAATATTAGTATATATGAACATTTGTTGATGATGTTCAAGTATTCTTGGTTTACGTATACCAGCCGATTTTTCCCGATATTGCTGCTTCTCTAATCCAAGTGTATTTGTCAAATTTTTATCAAATGTAACTTCGCAAATGTCATCATTCAAACTGAATGTAAACAACAAATCTTTCACAATGTCCAAACTTTTAAATATGTGTGAACAATTATACTTTAAATATTTAAGTAACACATCAAGTTTATCAATATATAAGTCGTCAGCGAAGGTGAATGATTCTTCAACTTCATTATTATACGACACTGATATTTTGATTTCTTCTCTCATTACACTGTTTGCTTCAAATAGATCAAAGCGTAATAAATATTCTGTTTCCATAACTTCATTTTTCAACTTATTGCAGCCCATTCGTATGGCATCTTCAATATATTCGAAT
>CAUHTR010001670.1:0-72833 GCA_959609185.1 Schmidtea polychroa | reverse complement strand
ATGTCGAAAGGCCCGGGCGGGCCATATATTATTTTTGTTCGTAAGACCATTCTGGGTGACAGCCGAAGTAGATATGTGGAGTCGAATGTCAAGAAAAAGAGATTGGCTCGTCAATAACCATTTGTCATCCCGATTTCAAAGAGTATATAAGGAATGGCAAAATCAGAGCAAAGGGGCATTCTGTCTCGGCTAGGACACAAAGAAACCTAGCTTAGGGGAATCAGGAAGTTAGTGTTGGGCTGAAATGAAAAACGAGATAACCTAAAATCAGAGGAAAAACACTAGGAAACAATATAAAGATCATAAATAAATTAGGAAAATAAATTAATAATTAGTAAAAATAAATACCATAAATAGATAATAATAAATTAAACAGAGAGAATTAAAACAAAAAATAAAAAATCAAGATAAGAAAACCGAGAAAAATAGCAAAATAACATAAAAATAAATAATTAATAAGAAAATAAATAAAAAATAAAGAAACAATAGGAAAATTAACGAAAAACAGAGAAATTAAATAATTAAAAAGCGCCTCGATTTTGATTGGTCCGCACACATTCACAATTAGGTATATAAGGGAAACACTGAAATAAAATTTTCAGTGTTAACCCAGAACAATATTGTTGGGCTAAAACTGACTTCTAGACCCAAAGTTCTAATTGTGACCGAAATGTGTAGGTACACAGCATACGAAAAGCAAAAAGTATAGTTAAATATTAAAAACCACACAAAATAAACAATAGTAATTAAAGGAAAAACAACAAAAACCTAAAACATAGAAATTAAATAAAATTCATACAGAAGCAAGAAGTTATGTAAAATCTAACTCAAAAATAACCAAATAAACATAGAATTACCAAAAGCAAACTCGAATAACCTAAAAGACGATAAAAAACAGTAAAACATTCCAGAAAAACCCAGAACATTCTATAAAAATGGCGATGACCATCACAACAGTCATCTAGAACAACAAAAGTTAAAGAAAAATAAATAAATTAGTATTAAAAAACAAAAATCTCAAAAAGAAATTCATAAAAACATCAGTTAAAATAAAAATTAAATTAAAAATAAAATAGAATGTTCTGGAACCGTTCCAAATCCATCATGGACGGAAAATTAATGAAAAATAATTAGAAAATAAAAATTTAAAAATAAAAACAAAAATTATAGCACTAAAATTTCCATTAAAAATGTCAAAATCACGAAATAGAAAATTCTGGAATAAAAAGAATTCGAGTTTGTTTTAATGCATCAATACATACACGTGTACAAAATAGGTATATATACCGACGCATTTTCGTCACAATTCAGATATTTTTGTATGCCAAAAATTTTCTTGTCGAAATTTTCGAACCATATTGAAAGTAAGGATGGTGTATTTATTGTATAACTATTATTCATTTTTATGATATATTATAATGATTTTAATTTTTGTCACTTTTTATTATGATTCGATCATTTACAACAAGAGTGACCAGCGTCGTCGAGAGCGGATTGCATCCACGACGCTGATCAGCCTTGCTCCCAAAAACCCTTTTCACATGCACGATACGGGTCTACGACCCCACATGCACTAAATTTCATTTTCTTTTTAACCGGAAGGTCGCCACGAACAAATGGTTTCTAACCAGGAGTAGGGCGGTAAATCCATCCAGGTAGTTGGCATAGTCGCAGGGACTATGCGGACGAACTAAAATGCGGGCAAGTAATCGCGGGGAACATACTACAATAAGGCCTACCGTACCGTATCCAGTTGGGTCGGGAAAGTAGGAAAATTTTAACTAAATCGACTTTTTCATTAACCTACATACCAAAAATAAACACTTAACCGTACACAAGAGATACATCACTAAGATCATCTAAACGGGAAAGATCCCAGACTCAAATTATCACAAATCAAGCAGTCGGCTAATTGCATGAACTATTATTCAATATGCTCACTATTGACTATCGATATTAACTTTTATTGATATTATTCATAATTATGTCTGATTTTAAAGATACCCTAATCACCTAAACTATTATTCAATATGCTCACTATTGACTATCGATATTAACTTTTATTGATATTATTCATAATTATGTCTGATTTTAAAGATACCCTAATCACCTAAACTATTATTTAATATGTTCACTATTAACTATCGATATTAACTTTTATTGATATTCTTCATAATTATGTCTGATTTTAAAGATACCCTAATCACATAAACTATTATTTATTGACTATCGATATTAACTTTTATTGATGTTATTCATAATTATGTCTGATTTCAAAGATACCCTAATCACATAAACTATTATCTAATATGTTCACTGTTAACTAACGATATTAACTTTTATTGATATTATTCATAATTACGTCTGGTTTTAAAGATAACTTAATTGCATAAACCATTAGTTAATATGCTTACTATTAACCTTTATTGATATTATTCATAATGGGGCCTGATTTTAGAAATAACCTAATTGCATAACCTATTACTCCATATGCTCAATGTTAACTGTTTTCATTAGATTTTATAAATAATTATGTCCGATTTTAAAGATACCAGTATAAAATATTAGTTTGCAAACTTTTATACCAAATATCCTAACTCATTCAAATGCATATATCCAACCTATAACATGTAAACATCATAGTTTATAAATTTTTTTTTAACTAAATTTCCTAACTCATTCAAATATATGCATCTAGCTTACCAAATATAAAAATCATAGTTTATAGATTTTCACCCCTGTATATCCAAATTGATTCTGATGCCTACATTTAACTTATGAAATATTTAAAAATAATGGCTTATAAATGTTCATACCTAATATCTTAACTTATTTGGAATGGGTATACTTAGTATACAAAACATTGAATGATAGTTCAGAAACTTTTATAAATGACCCTCTGAATTATATATTTATAGCCCAGTACCTGAATATCCTAATTTAGTGATATGTATTTAGCTTACAAAGTGTCAAGATGATAATTTAGAAATCTATCTAATTAACCCTAAAATTGCATATTTACCTAAATATCCTAGATTCACTTATTTTGATATATATTCATATTTGGCCGATAGGTGGTTGGACTAATAAGTTATAGATATTCATCAATGACCCTGGGATTTATCCTCGTCACTTACGTCCCAAGTTACTAATCCCCACATATATTTAGGCGGTAAAACACAAAAACGATGCGGGTGCTATTATTATTTTGTTCTGCCGCCATATTTATTACGATCGTTATTATTAATATTAGTATTATTACACTTAATATTATTATTATGATTATTACTATCAGTATTGTCATAGTTACTATTATTAGTAACATCATTATTAGTAGAACATTACCAGTGATAAGAAAATCCAAAATCAACAATATCGACTTTCTCTCCCTCATAGTAGCATCCGACCAATAATATCGCTCATATTATTAGCAGCAACCTTACAAACCGAGGGTTCCCCCCTTACGAACTACCCCTAGTTGATCGAATAAGTGACATATACTCTCCCCTACGCGAGCCAATCGCCATCAACCATGCTAGTAGAGATTCTAACCCTTCGAAAAATCTACCTCACCTCCGCGAATTTAACCTTTGTCACCCAGTAGTAGTTCGCATGTAAGCTATGAAACCTGAATCAGAATACCTACCCAGTAGAACCAAAAAGTTGGAAATGACAACCGAACGTAAATACTAATTGTATAGGTTCCCATGGGGAATTAGCACAATTACTTATTAATTATTAGTCAATGTTACGTAAAATTACTTAATGAGAAACAACAAAAGCGAAATGTATTTAATGAAATGAGAAAATTTTTTTTACTTACGAAACCTTTTTAGTCAAAAAGAATTTTACAGATGACATTAAGGAATGTTCAGAGGGGGATGGCTCAGAAAAACTCGAGTTCCAATTCCTGTGGCACTGATTAATAGCATCCTAAAACAACTAGAAATTCCCAAAATTATTACATAAGTGGCTACATAGTAGGAGCAACGACACGCTTTGGATTAACACCAAGCGATAACAACTCAAACGCGTTAACCGCCTGAAATGCCATGGCCACATTAGGGACTTGCAAACCCATCCTTGAAATTAGACCAGCTTAAAACAAAAAAAAAACAAAAAATGAATGAAAGATTGACTTACCGTCGAGTATCAATTGATGAGTGAGCCACTTACAACCACTATGGTCAGGGATTCACAGAGAGCTGAATGTAACTTCAGTCAATTTGCAATATCCGCTTCCCATAGTGGATCAGGGCAGCACAAATTCCACTAACTATTTTTTTTGTTTTGTTACCTTTTTTTTTCATATCCTATATAGTAAATTAATAAATTAAAATTTTAATTAACTTAAACAACAGACTTTAATATGGATAATTTTAACTTTAATTTATAGAAGCTAAATTACCCTGGTTTATGGCATTAATTACTACATCAGTAAGGTGACTTTAAATTTATTAAAATCGAACTTTAAATATAACTCAGAAAATGAAAGCTAATTTTTTGTATTTTATATTAATCACCAAATCCGTAAGACTATTGTCGAGTGGGTGAATATTTGGGTGAAATGTATTATGTTTGAAATAAATTGTAATGTGGTGTTTGGGCATGTTGGAGCGATCAGGAGTACCAAGATTCGTTTGATATATTTTTCTTTATTTTGATCGTTATAGACATGTCCTATTCTGAATTAACGAACGCACAGGTCGGGCCCTCATCATCCGTTTTAAGCCACGAACTGACACATGAGGAAGGGGACGAGAGCAACAGATTGGATCAGGAGGGCGAGATCACTCGCCTGAGGTCCAGGTGGATTTGGTATAAAATCCATGACTGGACCTACCAGAATGTGGTCCCAGTGACCCCGAAGATAGAGCCGTACCTCAATGACACGTATTTGGCTCTGATCGACGCCTTCGACGATGCGAAGAGAGCAGTGGACCGATTACGCTGTCTCGAGGAAGCAACCCTGGCCGGCGAATTGGAAGACTGTGACGGGTACGCACGGGCCCAATGTCACCCAAGGCGAACTGCGGCTCTCCAACGTGGGCTAGAATATCCAAGAAGCCCTGGACCGAATCGGCCGAGAAAGCGAGGACGACCACGGAAAGGCACCAGTTCCACCCAGGAGATTGGGGCGGACAAGGATCGAGACTTATAGTTAAACGTTATATAGCCAAGATGATTTTGTCGTTAATACCAGTGCAAGTCCTGTGATGTGATGGATGTTTTCTAGTACCTTGCACGCCTTGGCAGTATGTGCCCATCTAACTACTCTGTTGTGTTCTGGTCATCTCGGCTAATTTCGTTATTGATATTGTTTTGTCCTGATCGCCTTTATTAATTAGTGTTATTATTAATGATAATTTTTTTTTTTGCTTGATTGTTTATTTATGTGTTAATTATTAATATTAATTTTATTGTGTATATCGCTTCTGATTTTCAATAAATTATTTCAACGGGGGGACCATTGTTACTACCAACTCTAATTTGCGCAGCGTAGACTATTACGACTACACTATAAACTTTGGCGAAAGCCATAGAGGCAAGTCTAGAAGTACGCAGTGGGTAGCGGTGACGTAGGGACGACGTTCATTCAGTAATAATAACGTACACTACCCCACGCCGAGGTAACAATCGCTAATGTTGTCTATTTTAGTGTTACAACTCCTGGAAGAAATGAGGGCGGACAGAGAGAAGGCGCAACAACAAGCCGAGGAATACCGGGCTAAGTTAATGCGACTTAAGGCCCATTGCCGAAATTTCGAGAGCACTTGGTTCCCGCCCACAGAGATGAAGAAGCGACTGAAACTCATCACCCAATTGCAACTCCAGAGCGCCCAAGATCAAGTCGAGTTGCGGGCCCTCCGCATGAAGGTGAGGGAGTTGGAGGTCAAGATACATCAACAAGACCTTGATCGGGAGGTCATTTCTAAGATCCGACCTATGAGCGAACTGGTTCACCAACGGAAGGAAAGCGTGCCGAAGCCCTCGAAAAAGAAGATCCGGCCGGGAAAAGCGGCACGAGCGAAGATCAGGCAGGCCAACCAGGCCCAATTAGCTCTCCCGACTACGGGACCAGAAGCTGCACCAAGAGAACCAACCAGCGCACGATAAGCTATTCATGTCGTACAAATAAATCTTCCCGAGTGCGTCCATAGCGGGAATTTTGATTTTCTTTTATTATTATGCTAAGTGTTGTAACGGGGACGAGAAGAAATCGGACATAGGCCTTCTATCGGCAGTCCGTGAACCCCAGTGGGTACTAGACAATTACAGTATGTTAAGCATGCTCACTTTTTGCTAGTACCCAAACCCTTGATACAGTACCAACGTTGATCGCTCAACGGGTATCAAGTGGTCAGCTAAAACTTGTATTTTGGGTTACGCTGGAAACAGCACGAGGAGGTAAAGATTTTACAGCACCTGTAACCCACCAATATTAAGGTAAATTTTTGCATACATTCAATCAGTGTTAACCCAGAACAATATTAAGGCATTTCTAGCATTCAAGGATTCAATCAGCGACCATTAAGAATTAATTCCGAACCAATTCATTTCGACAACAGATCACGCGAGGACTCAAAGATTTGAAAGATTTTTCGAGAAGCAACATTTTGCAGTTATAGAAAGTAAAATTTTTATCTTGGAGTATTATATTTAACATGAATAATTTATTCTAAATTAAATGTTTGATAAAGATCGTCTTTTCTTTGCTCACCACTATTTATTTATCAAGTTAACATAACCTTTTAGTAAATAAATTTTTAATGATCCATTTATAATTTGAATTTTAATCTTGGTATATGCAAGGAATTTAGCAGCGTAGCAAAGTATGTTTTAATGATTTTGTATACATTCCACGACGCTGAGGTTCAGCTGGCCACAGCTCGAGGGACACCAGTTGTTCCTCTTTCCAGAAAGTCGGATGATTCTTCAGCATCGTAGTGGCTGGGATCGGGTCATTGTGGGGGTTTCCCCACTGATCTGTCGCCACAGGAGATGGAAGACAAAGACTCTAATAGAAAGGAAAAGGTTACTACAGCTGAAATGGGTGCAATTATCAAAATGCCACTTATATGACTGAACCATCGCAATGACTAATGGAGCCGAAAATCGCACGTTAAACAACTCTCGTTCTATCGGCCTTCTGGAAAACTGTCATACTCGAAGTATCACCCTTCATCACTACAGATCTTCTGAGAACTACTTCCAGTATCACCTCTTGCATCTCAAAAACGGTAATCCGAACTATTACGAACTTTTCTCATAAGATCTTAGTGTCGTTTGGAAATTTCATGCAAAGTGGTAGTATTCTACTCACACCGAAAACCTGTTTTTATGAATTAGTCTGATAGGATAAAAATAGTAGCACTTCAAACCATGTTGAATCTATCATAAGGGGTACCATCTAGGCTTTTTCGACCAATCATGTGACAGAGGATACCCCTGAATCGAGACAGCTAGAACAAAATCCAATTTTCTGTATAGATAGACCTACCCCGCCCAAGCCAACCTAATTGCCGACAGCTGATTTGCACTTTTAACTAGTGAATATATCACGAGTATTCGGAAAATTTTTCAGGCGACGTGAACGCCATAAGGACTAATGTACCCTCTGTTTTTTGTTGACTATTAGTAGGAGCATGATTTTGATATATACTTTCGATTCGTTTAGATATGTCCAAAGCCCCAACAACCTCAAGCATTTTACGGCCATGTTTTTCCTGTGCCGATAAAAATTTCCTGATTAAGACTCTTCAGGCACAAAATGGTCTTCTTAAAAAGAAATCTGATCATCGAGAAGGGACCTATTTCTCCCCCGCCCAAATGAAAGAGGTGAGAATGAGATTAACTCGAGCAGAAAGGTGCCGAGACGAGCTGATCGAGTAAAGTCGCGTATTACGAGCGTTGATCAAGGAGCAATCGGAGGCGCTGCACAAAGTCTATGTGCAGGCGTCCATCACAAAGAAAATCGTAGACATCCCCATCGCAGAGGAGGATAATGTGTTCCAACATCATAATTTCCAACTTATGACTCTGGCTAAGTCCACAAATCGGGCAAGTGTTAGCAGTTCGGACGCCCCACGGCCATTGATCTCTTCTGACGTCGTTTTTACAGGCATCAGCCAAGTGGTACCAAAAGCAACTGACATGTCGGCCTCGGTCACTCTTCCGGAGGCGACAAAGGCTACTAAACGCCGGCAACCGTCTCGGGCCGAGCGAACCAAGAGGCGAAGGGCCCTCCAAGCCGAAAGAGAGGCGACATTGATCGCCGCAGTTAAGAAGCAGTCCCCGGCACTCCCAGCAGGGGTAACATCTTGCTCTTTACCTGTTTTCCGAGTAGTGCCTCCCACGAACACTTCTTGGGAAGAAGATGCCCGGGATTTCTTTGATCTCGACGAGATTTTTGCCGGAACTTCACCAAATACTTTGTGATTGTTTTTATATTGTGAATGGTAAATATATTACTTGTTACTGAATGACGAATTTTACTGATTCTAAATGACCCCGTGGATGTTGAGGTTTGCTTGTATGAAACCCTTTGGTGGATGGTGATGGTATCAACTTGAGAATGAAGGGTAAAGATAAACTTTCGGTGTTAATTCGTGCCTGGACTGTCGTGAATCTTTGCTTTGTAGGTTTGTCAGTAGCCCGTCATAGGGGAAAAGTTATAATGATAGCGGGTAGTTCGATGATAGAAATGAAACAAGCAGTGCTAATACCGAGAGCAATAGAAAATTACGTAAGTCCTTCTAGCAGCAGTCGGGAAATGGTTAGTCGAGTTGGAATGAAGGAGTAGTCCTAAGGCAGGGGCTCACCTGCTTCATCGTAGCTCGCCGGCATGACACAGCACCAACATGATGCGAATCATGGGTGTCATGTTAGGAACGTGATCGTGTGGGCATTTGGTTAAGGGTTCGCCGTGAATGTAGTATGCTAACTTTGCGTTGAGGACCATCATCCCCTAGTATTTTGGGAATTGCTTTTAGACCCAACCAGCAGCCCAACATTAGGATAACGAACGGATAGAGTTAGGAAATATTTGAGACTTGAGAAGAAAATTGAATTGAATTGAGTTCGATTAAAAGATGAATATTGATAAAGATTTTGAGAAAGTATCCACGCCGAGAGAACTGATTAAACTGGTAAAACTCTGTCGTTGATTGAATCTTTGGATTTCGAGAGATTTGTGATTCAAATATACGATGAGTAGTTTATTGTTTTGTTATTTACGATTAAAAGGACAAGTGAAGTCAGAGGTTACCGACTTGAAATAATAAAACCTAACAATAGAATATCCTAGAAAACGTCCATATCCTTAATGGCGTTGAAATTAAATAAAAATAGTAAAAATAGAAAACAAAATAAATAATAATTTACGAAAAAACGACATCATAATTGTTAAAAATTAAGATTCAAAATTAATTAGAAATTAATTACTGAATCAATGCACGCACACATACTCGCACACCAAAATTAGGGTATTCATACCGACACATTCTCACTCGCAAATTCAGCGATTTGTGAGTTTTAACTACAATCTTTTTGTAAAATAAATCTGTCAGTGTATCAAATTAATTTGGAACTAAGGATTATGTTCTTTTTATTTATTATGGTATTGTAATTGAATAATATCCTTGAATAATATTCGTTTATAACAAACGGGTTTTACTTTTCTTAGGGTGAGATCGCTTTCAACGATACGTTATTCAAAATATTTTGTTCCAGAGCCACTTCAACTGACAAGGAAGTAAAATGATATGTATCGCAGGGAGTGGCATTTGTACTATTCCGTTCATCTGGAGTAGTTTTACTGCGCCTTTTATCGATATACTCCATGTGAAGCGTGTGGATGACGACTAGTAACTGGCGTTATATACCTGGGATACGCTTGGGAATTTCCGCGCGCTGTAAGCCCAGTATTGTGGAATACCACGGCAATTAATTATATATAAGTAGATCGGGAACTGCGGCAAGCATTTGGTTTGCTTGTAGTTCCAAGGTCTGACTACACAACACTAATGGTTTGTCACACTAGAGTCCATTGGGCCGTGTGTGGCGAACAATTTTTATTTTGTAGCATAATTGAGTAATTTTAAATGACTGATAGCGCATACCGACAACACACCAAAAGATATACATTCAAACTACATTTCTCTACATATTTGTATTATGAAACGCTAAGAGCTCATTTCCCAAAAGTCCAGTGGGGTGAGATAAATGAGCGATTAAAACTTATTGATGAAAAATCCTCACAGAATACAATGAAGATGGGAGTATAATTAATTAAAATGACGAACTGCTGTTAATCATCAAACTTCCTTGGCATGGAAAAAACAACTATTTATTTAATAAAATTAACAATCTACTTTATTCGCTTCTGACAAACCGTATTTACAAATGCTTAAACATACCTATTCAAACCACTACAGTCAAAATAAAATATCCCAACGAGAAAAGAAAGTCAACAAATTAAAATATATTATCATCATAGAGTAAGTATATTCCATCCAAATAACTTTTTCTTTAACCTAGAAGTGACCATTTGAAGATTTAGGATAAACATAATTGCCAAGGCGAAATATTTTCCAAAATACTTCTACAAATCTATTAGAAAATTGACTGATTAACGGTTTTATATCAATCAATTAATGAGAGCATGATAAGCCGATATATGTGCAGGTACAGACCAACGGCAAAATAACTGTCGAGGCGTTTTGAGTGCTGGTAGTGGCAAGCTACCTTAACCGGTTAACGACAGCACCCATGCAATTGCAAGCTTGAGACGTATTGAAAATAAAATTGAGCTGGGCATTATTGCCAATATCAACGGCGAACATCTGTGTAGCCACGTGAGGTGTGGCAGAAGGATCTGGCCGAATTGCAGAATCGATATGTGGAAACTGAGATTTCTGTCTCTTGGAGACGGGGAGAGCACTTCGGAAATATAAATAACAGTGCAGTTCAGAACGAAGCCGTCCTTCTAGATAGCTTTCCAGGATAATGAAATGTATTGCTTGTTTTAGTAAATTATAAAATAAATGATTTTGTTGGATATTTGATTTGACAACAAATGTTGGAATTATATGAATGCTGAATGATATGGTTTTGGACAAACATGGTGTCACCTTGGTGTCACTCGGGCAGTTCGGGTTATGGAGGTTCGGAGGCGTCCGGAGGTTCAGGCAAAACCGAAAAATGTCCGGGTTGTATCTGAATTGAACAGAATTAGATGATATTTTCAAAAAATTGAGAAATGATATTCTAAAAAGGAAAGAACTTTTATGGTTTTATTGTAACTCAACCATTACCGCTTCTGTAATTGCAATAAATGAAGGATCAAAATTTCTGACTTTTAATCGAAATTAATATACGATTCTTTCGTTTAGTACTTAGTTATCAATTTAGTTCAAATCCCTGGGACACTCAACTTTCCTTGATTTACATATCTGATAGTCACTTTAGTGTTGTCCTTATACATTAATAAACTTGTATGCAGTTCATTTTCATTTCCAATCCAAATGCATTTGTGAAAGATTTTCCAGCTGGGTAACGCCGTCTCACATCATAGCATGAGGGACAAGCCATCAGCCAGGTTCGCGTCATTGTAACATGACATAAAGGGACCTAACCAAAGTCTTGCACAGAATTTCTATTGGCAGTCCATGAACCCATTGGAATGCTCGGTGATTATAAAAATACAGATGTACACTGACTTCTCGCGAGTATTTACTCATGCGACACATCACCAACGTTGATCGCTCAACGGGTGTCGGATGGTTAAAAAAGTTATTGTATCTTTGGTTTCGTCGCAAACGACACGAACGGGTAAGATGTGGGTTACCTAAGACTCACCAATTCTATAGTTACAGAAATGTGTCCCTAACCCTAACCCTAACCCAAGAAAAAATCCATTTACAATTTCCTTTATCGTCACTTCTTCAGAAACGACCAAATAACAAATTGATCTATAGTTTGAATAGTAGATTTAGGGTTACCAAATATTTACCATGCCGAACCGGGATGTAAATAAACAAATCGAAATCTTTTAATAAAGTAAGAAAGACATTTATTATAAAAAAATTGACAATTCTTTGGCAATGTACTGTAAACCTCGCTCAATGCAACATCTCGGTTGAAATACATATAATCAATTTTATGATTATATAAAAAAGATTAGAAATAATAGCGATTATTTCTAATGAGTATCCCGAAAACCACTTCCGGGAAACCGGATGTCTAGCAACACTGAGTAATTGTACATAAATATTGATGTAAATACCAATATTCTTATGTATAAAATGATAAAGCTTGAATATATTTTTATAATTATAAATTTCTGCTGTAAAAAATTAAGTTGCTTAATAAAAACCGAAATTTCCCGCTATCTAAAGATTACAGATAGATTACGAATTGTCTCTCGCTTTAATTTCAATTGAACGAGATTTGATGCAGATTGATAACCTCGACAGTGCTGTTGATAATTCAAACATAGTAATAATGGCCACATACTGCTTCAATTAGCTTGATCGGCATTCGATTTTCTTGCAATATGTATTGTAAATGGTAAATTTACTATGTTAAAAAATAAAGTAATAAATTATTATTATTATTTATAGTTTTATTATATATACTCCGAGTTTATCCGACAAGATATTTTGTTCCTTTATGGGTACTACTCGCAAGGGTACTACTCACACTCAACAACTCACAAGGGTTTAGGGTTATTATTATTATTATTAATATACCCTTGTGACATGTTGAGTGTGACAAGTACCTTTGCGACCATTACCCATAGGGGGACAGAATATTTTGTCAGATAAACTCTGACTATATATAAACTAATAATAATAATAACAACATAGTAAATTACCATTAACATAGTGAAACTACCATCTACCTTATGTATAACGTATTGCATTTTAAAACATGTTTAAATTGTATTTTTTACGATTCAATAAAAATCACTTCTAAAATGACCAATTTAAAATTATGACTATTATTGTTATAGGCAGCTGCTCGGGTTGCATTTAGACCCTAGTTACGCCACTAATTACAATTAAATTAACAAACCTTAAATGTATTTTTGGATTTATTGTAATCTTCACGTAATCATAAAAATACAAACTATATATAATATATTTAATTAAATCACATAACGACAAATCAAAACTCGGTTAAGTTCAAAACGACTAACCATTTCAAAATATGACCTACATTTTCAAAATATTTTCATTGTAAAAGTATCTAATAAATTTTAAAGAATTATCACGTGAAAACGTATTTAAAAAATAAAAAATAAATTCATATCCAAAATTTAAACTTCTTGATTTGAAAATGAAAAAAAATATTTTTTAATTACAAATCTTAAAATTTGAATCCAAAATATCCATCCAATAACGTAAATAGTGAATCCCCCGATTCTGCCTAGAAAATCAGTGCTGTCACTCGACAAATACAAATACAGTAACAAAGTTCCTAAAACAATTCTAAAAAAGAAAAATATCACAAAGAAACCTAAATTAATAAATGAACAATAACAAAATGTTTGTCGTAAGCACTTATGCTGAAAATATTTGAGAAACCAACGAAGCTGTAAAAGCGGATTTGTTATTTCGGTGCCTAAAATGGTACATAACAACTCAAACCCATAGCGACGACTGAATATAGCCACAGAAAGACCAGCAATACTGACCAAATGATGGAACATCATAAAAAAGCCTACAAATTTATTTATTAGATATATTTATGTATAAACTTAAAAACTTTCAGAATTTTTCATAAAACACCAAACGAAATCATAAATAAAATATCCAAGGGATACAGAAAATATCATTTGCATTATAACTGTCGATTCTTTACCTGATGTTTAAATTTAAAATTAATTGATTTTGAAAAATATACTTTAACCATAATTATAAGAATCAAATGGATTCTTTTTTTCGTAAATTATGAATAGAGTACAGCTGCATATGGCCAAAACTCCGTGGAGATACGTAACAAGACGACACGCAAACTCGTCACTATAATTGGAAAAACATGCACGAAAAAAATGATATATTAAGCTCCAAATTATTATCATAACAGTTAATATAATAGTTAAAATATGATAATCTTCATTAATAGTGTATAATAAAAGATTTTTACTCATTACAAAAAAGTACATTTAGTACATCAAAAATTTAAATATCAACATATATTTAATATCAACCATCAAAAATAAAGAAATGATATTTTTTTATTATTTTATCCGATTTCAAATTACAATTTAATTAACAAAATTTCATAGAAAACATATTTTGATTAATTTTTTTGCTTTATTTAATATAAATTAGCTATTAGGAAACAATATTATGGTTAAAACTTTTTAACAGTGTTCGAGTTAATGAAAATTTAAGATTTAAAACAAATTTAAATAACTTGTCAAATAAATTGAATTTCAAAACGTATAAATATTTTGAATTTGAAAATATATACTTTGAAAATATATATACTAATAAAATCTAAATATTAATTTAAATAGAACACATTATCCAGCTATTGTTGGGTAAAAAATTATAAATTTTTCAGTGTTTTTATAGGTCATATACCATCGAATTTTTGGTGAATATTATAATTTGTGTGGCCGTATACATACTAAAATTTATAATAAATTAAATTTTGTGCATATTTATATTCCTATTCGGGTATAATATATATTTATATTAAGTTACTGTGTTATTTATTTATATTATCTGTCTGCTATATGATTAGTGCTACTGAATAATTGCAATTATAATGTACTATAATTTATTAATAATATAATATGCTATGCTTTTATTTTACACTAATATAATACATCGAGACTCCGCTTTGTGTCGTCGACATGCTCCAAAGTATCCTGAATTATTATTTTCTATAGGAAATTATGTAAGTTTTAAAGATAGGTTTCAGCGAATAATTATTTTTCAAAAATTCGATAAAATTGATAATTTAATGAACACAATAAAGTATTATTTGATTAGAAAGCAAGATGCACAATTATAAAAAAACATTTTATGAATCATTTTATATAATTTGGTAGGATATTTGAGAATCTAACTACATGTTTGCTTGATCAAAGGCAAGACTCAACACAAGCAACTTTTGTTAACATTACAATCTCTGGAATTCTGTCAATATAATTGAAACAAAAAAAAAGATTATTTTTTTAAAAAAAGGACTGTTTTTATAAATATATTTTTAGATTGTTATAAAATTTATAATTCATGGATTCTATTAATACTTGAATCACCTCCAAAGATGTTTCTAATAAATATAAATATAATTATTTACAATGATATAACATAAATAAAATGATTATTGTGATGGCGTTTTGGGAAAAGAAAACAACTGAAACAAAATCGAGTTTGTGCAAACAGATGAAAAACTTAAGGGAAAATTTTCGGTAAACATCTTTACTACTATTGTAAATTCTATCCATGTACCCATGACGATGGCCATATTGGTGATGTACATGGTAGGTGAAAGTCGATAAGCAGGTGAGCCCTATAGGCCAGAACTACTCCTTATCGTACTATCTAAAACGGGTTCTGAGTGGCGTGAGTTTATACCCCTCTCTTTCTGCATCGGCCAATAACTCGTCCAGGTTGACAATGTTGGCATGTGTAGGAAAAGAGAAAGCAATCCCATCCAGCCTTAGATTGATACCTGGCGGGGGAAAAAGTATTACACTAATTTACTTAATTTCAAAATATAGCCCTTGAATTACTTAATTTTAAAATATAGTTCTTAATTTACTTAATTACCAAATATTCACGTGGCCATCGATTAATCAAAATCGGACCATAAATTCTATGTACATGGTTAAATATCTATTATTCGACAATAGTTTCTCCATTAAAATTCTCTTTTAACAAATTATCACCACTAGTTTTTCTGTTCCAAAACCCGCTTTATATATTTGACAATCACCAGGTATATAGAATTAATTTGTTTCTCAGAATATCGCAGCTGTTACTAATGCGGTAAGAATTATTTTTCTTACTAATCACAGTTGGAGATTTGATCTTTTTGTCGATGTTTTTAATCAATATTAATTTAAACTTGATATTAAAATTTTCTGACTCCTGAGATTATTATACATATATAAACTGCTCTTTACTTTAGTTTATATACTAGTTTTACGTTCAATAATTTAATTTTAGGTAAATTGTTTTACTCGTATTATAATTATTGTTTACCATATATTATTACAATTGTATTACTTATATTATCTACCAAATAAATATTTTCAGATTATTTATAACTAATTATTTTTAACTATAATTACTTTTTGATAAGCAATTGACAAAGCATTGAAAATAAATTAATATCCAAACCCCCAAATTCATCTTTCTATGTTAAAAAATTAAATGTTATGGTTAATTGGTTGAAATTTACAAAGTAATTTATTTATATTAATATTTTATTAAATAATATTTCTTGTTTAAAATTAGCGATATTACATTTTTGAAAATATTATTAATATTATTAAATTTAAGTTAGCATATTTATGGCTTTGAAGTTTCCTTTCTGCAATTTGCCAGTAGCTTTAAAGAAACTTTCTGACGGTTAAATTATCATTTAAGTTAATGAAATATAATCAATTTAAATTTAGAAAGATCTAAATTATCACAAGAAAAGGAATCTCTTCAAAAATTAAAATTATCAAAACAGCAAGAATTCGATAAGAGTATATTCTTATTAATAAAAATTTTCTTTAAATTGAACATTTTAAGTTTATAACGATCATTTACAATTGCTACAAAAAAAAGTTTTACTTGATCGTTAGATTTTCTGAAAGTATTTTAATTCTAAATTTTCTATATTTATTAGAGAAACATCAATTACTATTAACCAAAATTTCAAATCTTGATAACAAATCTCAAGGGTAAGGTTTATACATTATAAATGGAATTTACAGAAATAATTTAGTTTTCATATTTGAATTTGCAGATATATAATTATTTACCATTAGCTGTTGTACCCGGCTTCGCCCCCGTTTACATTTATTATAAAAATTCATTTAAATTAATTTTTTGTTTAATGATGTTATTACGTTCCAGTATTAATTTTATAACAGCTTCAATTCCATGTTTAATTCACAATAAGAAAAGCTTTCAAAATAAATTTCAATTTGTAAAATCGAAAACGCACTCCAATTTAAATCGAAAAATAACTGGCAATATTTTTCCAATTGCAAACTAGTTTACTAATCAAATTAAATTCAAATTCTCCATGTTTGAATTCTGATTTGAAAACTTTTGACTAAATTATATTACTTTCAACTGCAAGTAGCAAGAATATAATAAATTATTATTTATATGGTAAATTGCTGAGTGGACAGACAAAAAAACCGATTAAGGGTACCCTAGAGGTGGTTACCTGGGGGCGAAACATATCCTATGACCTGTCCCGAGTCAAATGAAGGCCACATGCAAAATTTCAGCACCCTAGGTCCAACGATGGGGAATTCTGTAGAAAACAAACAAACTTTCATCCTTATATATTAGATTGTGCTGATTCTTATCTGACATTGCTCTAGCCATTTAGGATGATACTAATACTTAAGTAGCATAAATTAGAATTTTTAGTAATTAATTGTGCAAAATATCTATTAATTATGTTTAAAAATTTTACAATAATAATTTGACTGACCACTTATGACATTACTTTTTGTTAAAAAAAGCATCCGGTTCAAATAAATACTAGCTTTTGAATTGTTAGAATATTACGGGTAATGTTTATACAAGTAAAAATAACAACAATTTAGAATCAAAAGATAAAATTGCAAATACTATAGCATCTATATATGACTTCAGTAGATAGATATTTGCCGGTTGGGGCAAACCACTCCCACCCCCGAAGAATAGGTATTTTCTAAAAAACTAGTAATATTATACAAGATGCAAAAAGTATGTAACGTAACTATGAAAACCACCAAATTTTTATGTAGGTCACGAAAAAATTATGTAGGTCAATCCAATTTAATGGTTTTTCAAATAGACTTTAAAGACATGGGCTCACTGGGACAAAGACATATCCTATGTAGTTTAATATATAAGTCACACACAGACACTATATATTTTTATTAATACTTTTGGGGTAGAAAAAGTGACTATATAATGGGCAATAAATTACTGATATTTCAACAACTTTTAAGAATTTTTAAAAATCGAAAATTATGTATCTAAAATCGAGTTTAAAACTATGGGCCCGCTGGAACAAATACATATTCTATATTAGTTTAATTAATATATAAGTCACACACACACTATATAGTTTAATTAATCGACTTTAAAAGTATGACCCTGGTGGGCCAAATTAAGTTAAAGAACACGCACGCTATATAGTTTAAATAATACACAGATTCTATAAAGTTTTATTAAAAAATAATTTTGAGGGTAGAAAGAGTGACAATATGTAATGCGTAATAAATAAGGGATATTTTGAAAACTTTTAAGAATCGAAAATTTTATAAAAAATAATGTAGGTCAAATCGACTTTAAAGTAGGGGCCCGCTAATTCAAAGTTGATTATTGAGAGTTACTGACCAAGTATTTCGGCGATCAATAATTCGTTTCGAAGGGTTTTTTTTAGGATACCCGAATATTTATTGTGGTGATACAAGGTAATCAAGGGTATTGCAATGGTCATTTTGAAAGTTTTTATGAATGGTCAAAATCCAAAAATAATATTTTAAAAATTAAAGATGTCCAACTTTTTGGTGTGCATATAAAATTGTATCTTCAGTTACAATATTATGTACAAGCCAATCTAAAAACCTATAAAATTTTCCTGAAAATAAGAGATGTCTGTTTACAGCACCTGGAAAGAAACAAGGCGGATGATAAGTGAAAAAATGCTTACTGTTAGTATATATATATATATATATATATATATATATATATATATATATATATATATATATATATATATATATATATATATATACTATTATAGTGGTTAATTTATGTTAATTTATGTCTTGTTAATTTATGTAAAAGAGATATGAAGGACCCGATAGAGTCACCGATAAAAAAGTGTGGCGGGACAATCGGGGTATGTGTATGTTACTAGCGAATGTTTGCTGGGTTTACAAGTTACAATACTTACCATAATTAAAAATATTAATAATAAATAACTTAATCAACAACAACTTTTATTTATAATAAAAATAAGCACCTTATAATTGGGGATAGGTTTATCTATAATTGTAAGTAATTGTAATTGAGTTAGGATTTAAATTTTCTTAGGATAAAAATACTTTTCGATGTATATTTAAGATTTGCTTTTTCTTTATTAGAACTTGAATCTTCTAATTTATATTAAAATCTGAATTTTTGGTATTAGAACTTAGATCTTCTTAATTAGTATTGAAACTTTAGATTCGCAAATTTAAGAATTATCTTGGTATTAGAACTCGAATTTCTTGATTAGTATTGAAACTTTAGATTCGCAAATTTAAGAATTATCTTAGTTTTTTTTATGAATTTACTAAGGTAAATTATCGCTATATAGGTTTTTATTCAAATTTTCGAACACTGCCTAACCCAAACGAAACGACAAGGCGCCACGTAACCTTGTTTAAAAATAATATAATTATATCCAATAATATAATTATCATCCAATACATCATTTAACTTTTCGAATCGATTCTTGATTTTCAAATTGTTAAAGTTTTCAACAGAAACTCACTTTAAAGAAAGATCGTATGAAAGACAATGAAAAGAATGTCCAAATGTCAAAAGAAAACCTAAGCCGTGAAAGGTTTACGATTTACGAAATTAAATTAAATTTAATAGGTTTATTTATAGAGCTGATTACGTACATAAAATCTATGAGGTAGTAAATGATCTTAAAGAAGTCTATAAGCCATTTGTATGATAAATTTATTACACTTCTATCATGATGTACTTTTAGGGATCTGACTTAAAACCTGTTGATGATGTTGACATGTAAATATAATGCTACAAATATATCTATATATGTACATAATTCATTCAGTGAAAAGATCATTAATAAACGAAATGAATTCTACAGTAATATCCAGATGCTAAAGGACAACTATATGAATTAGATTTGACACGAGTTTTGGTTGAAAATGTTATTCGTATAATCGCTAGTTCTCTTGTATATTTATATTTTATTACTACTATTAATAAAATATACTGTTGGCGTTAAACGGAATAATATTAATATCAAATGAGTTTCACACAATGTACATTTATCATATAATAAAGGGCTTTTAAATAGGGACGATATATAATTTTAAAATGTCATAGCAACCATTTTTACAATGTTATAAATATCACTAATTATCTTTTGTTTATTGTATACTTTAACAATTCACCATGGCAAAATATACATTTGCACAACGTTTAGATTTCTTTGTTCGCTGGTAAACGGTTTGGACATACGATTAACCAACCCAAAAATTAAGTTAATAATCTGAGTTTTTGTTAGCTGTTTAAAGTTTAAACACAAGTCTAGATCAAAGTCGTCGTAAACTTGATTTCCTTTCTGCAAATATTGTAGCAAATTAGATAAGTTGGTTCGACGCTCGTTTATTCGACGGATTATTGCTTCTTTGAGATGAAGAGCTAAATAGTTGTTGCCCAAATTATTGATTAGAAAGAAATAGTTGCATCTGCTGTCAAAAGGGTTGAATCACGACGGCATAATGCTTCAACAGCTAATTTAACTGGCTCTAGTGTTGACAGCAAATTCTTAATCAAGTTCATTTCTTCTTCATTGAACGATAACGGTGATTTGATATCAATCAATGATTTCAGTACAGCATTTTTTACTTCAAAAAAACGTTCTAGCATAACATAAAGACTGTTCCAGCGAGTTTTTATGTCAATTAACAACGATTTTTCTCTACCAAACTCTGCTTTGATATATTTTTGAAGAATATCGTCATTTTTAGTTGGTGAGTGTCGGAAGAATCTGACGATACTTCTTACTTTTGTTATCAATGGTAATAGCTCATCTAATAATTCTGGTTCAGTTTCATCAAAATTAATTGAAATCCGCTATCGTAGTGATCAAATTCTGATTCGAACTCGTCATTATTGGCTTCGATTTCAACTGTTTTCCTGCTGGACTATCTGTGCAGGCTTCTTATACAAAATATCGACTACTGCTAGATGGATTGCATGTGCAAAACATAGCTGTTGATCACAGGTTCACAATCTGCCAACTTTTTTCATGACCGAAGTTCCATCGGTTGTAATACAAACGATGTCTTCATACAAGCTCAAACCAAATGATTTTAAATTTTCAGAAATCTGTGTGATGCACTTTTCTGCTGGTAACGATCCATGTACTCGTAATAACCCCAAATTCCAATGTTTTCCTTCGATATGCAGGTTTAAATTCAGATATCGACGATTTCTTGTAGAAGTCCATTCATCGAAAGATAGACTGAATCGCTCGCGTTGGATTTCAATCTTTGCAGTTCGACAGCTAATTTTTGTCGACTACTTAGTTTATTTTAAAACTGCTCTTTAATTATTTCAAATTAATCTTTACTATTCCTATGGAAATCAAATTTTTGCCGACCTTTTTTTTGTATTGACGACTACTTAGTTTATTTCAAAAAATCACTTTAACTATTTGAAATTAATATTTACTATTCCTATGGAAATCAAAAGTTTTCAGAACTCACTTTTTAAATTTTTTTCGGTACTGAATTTGACAACACTTGAGTTTATTTTGAATATTTTCGCATAATTTCACATACAAGTAGTCAGTACCGAAATCCCGGGATTTGAAGATTCTCAGCACCGGGATTCTGGTGCCAAAAATAAGCCGGTATTCCCGGGATTGGATGATCTAGTAAGAACCAAGTACAAACCACCAAGTACTAACAACACGATAATAATATCGGTAACTGATTTTTAAAAAAAACGACACCTAAAATAAAACAAAAAAAAATCAACAATGATAATTTTTTATAAAAGTTTATTATTCCTCATCATCGTCAGAGAATTGAATATCGTCTATATCAATTAATTGATCTTCATTATCTTCAATTTCTCTGTCATCTAATTCACTGTGATCATCATCATTTTCAACAATATCTATGTTTAATATTATTATTTAACCTTACATGTCCAAATATACAGCTTTTATTTTTACCTACCCAAAACCTTTCATCGTCCTTTTTGTCAATGTCTTTTTAGAACTTTTGAAACTATATAATTGGTGATTTTTTGTACCAATAAAAAATTTCTGTAAACGCTTTAGGTCGTAGCTATTTTCCTAGTATTAGGCTTCAGGTTCTGGTTATTGATGTATTAAAGTAAATACCATATCAATATTTTTAAAGATTTCATCGATACCAATACCCGACTTAGGGAAAAATCGAGTAATGCCTTGGATAAAAATTATTATAAGTTATTAAATAATAGTCTTTACAGCAAGACCGTAGAGAATCTGAAAAAACGTCTGATTTGAGCCTTTGTAATTCGGCTTCTAGGCTAATTACATATACATCTAAACCAACGTTTAAAAAGACTTATGAAATTGACAATGACTTAGTATCAGTCTTGCTAAATAAGGAAGCTATTTGTTTAGATAGACCCAGTTACATTGGCCAAACTGTACTGGACTTATCGAAACTTAGAATGTATCAGTTGCAGTATGAAGAGTTACAAAAATATCGTAACGAATTCAACTGTAAAATTAATATCGTTGCAGGTGATACGGATTCATTTTTCCTTGAAGTAATTAATTGTAAACTTGATGTTCTTTTACCACCCATGAACCGTGATAATTTACTAGACACTTCTAATTACGATCCTAGTCATTCATTATACAGTAGGAACATTGATTCTGTCATTGGGAAGTTCAAAGACGAGAATAAAGGTCTTAAATATAAGGAATGGGTTTTTCTTAGACCTAAATGTTTTAGTTTGTTAGGTGATGATGAGACTAAAAAAGGCTAAAGGAGTAACATTGAAAGGTAGTGACATAAAACATCAGTCGTACCTGGATTGTTATAATACTAACCAAATTTTTTCTGTACCGCAAACTAGAATAACTAGCAAAAATCACCAGCTATTCACCATAAAAAATGAAAAAACTGCACTTACCAACGCAGATGATAAAAGGGTTTGGGTGGGGAAAAATAAAAGTTATGCATATATGCATTATATGGGAGGTGACTCATTTGTTGTTTAATAATTCGATCCGGATCCATCATTCTCGCAATTCAAAGAAACAGCTGAAGATATACCGGATGTTATTTAAATAAATCTTTGTTATAAAATTTATTTTTACTGATTTTTTTAGAATTAAATGTATAATAAGTTTGACTAATATATCTTTTATATTTTGAACATTTTTGTCTCAGTTTTCGTAAATTAGTAAAGGAGTAATAAGAATTACGGATAAGAATTAATAATTTAAATTTAAACTAAAATAAATTAAATAATAAAATAAAGAAATAAAATTATAATTAATTAATTAATTTAAAATAATGAAATAATTAATGAAAATATTTGTTTAATTATTGAGTTGTAAGGGGGGTACCAAAATGCGGCCGTAAGTCCATATCTACATACTAAATTCTAAAAGCTTTTATTTCATTGTATTTGTATTTCGGATCATTTTCTGTAATCTTGAATGATATTATTTAATGTTTTTTCTTCTATTCCAAAAAAAATACAGAATCATATGTTTTGCATATTGAAAAGTAATAATAGAAAAAGGCATTCAAAAACCATTAGATCAATTGTTTCACCAATAAGCAAAAATGGAAGACTCCATTACATATTAGCATATATTTAATGAGTATAAAACGAAGATTTTAAACTTTGTCGACTAAGATTGGTTAAAATGGAATAAATAACCAGAAATCACAAATTAATCATTAATGAAAACGTAAATATGTACCCTTCCTAGTAAACATGATTCATTTGCTATCGAGATTAAACATCTCACCTTAATTCATTGTAATTTTTTTAGGAAATTTAAACATGAGATTTTTTGTGATTTTTATATAAGGAGAATAAACTTAAGGAAAATATATTCTAAGATTTTACACTGAATTGTATGAAAATTTAAAATGTGAAAACTTAGAAACTGTAAGTACAAATATTTATAATATTTAAAAAATTTTAAAAATATTTTATAAACGTACTAATAATAAAGTTTAATGGTAAAAACTGAAGGGTTTATAAAAGATTAAAATTTTGGAATCGTAAAACAAAACATTTTTTTAAAAAATAGTTTACTGAAATTTGAATTGAAATTTTAGTCTCTAAAAATTTTATTAAATACTTCAAATTATAATGTTATTGCAACTGAAAAATAATATATAATTGAAAAAAAAATCTTTGAAATACTATCCAATGTTTCATTATAAATTATATTTGAGATATTGAACTAATTTCTAAATCTCTAATTCGAATAGGAAACCATAATTATTTTATGGATAGTGTTGAGGACACCTAAATAATAATTTATAAAGAAATAAATTAAATTACCTGGGGGGGGGAGATCGCCATGATAAACCGGACGATCTATGGAAACTCAGAAAAGAAAGTGGAAGCAAAAAGAAATGAGAAAGAGGAGAGAAACAAAAGAAATCAAACATGAAAATCAAAACCAAGGTCAGTACTAATTAATTAGTACAAAAAGGAATTTTGGAATCGGGAAAAAATGAAACAACAATATTCTTATCTCGACAGCCTGTCAGTGATAACGTAATTGCTGGGAGAAGGCGGTTAATCAAAAAAGTAAAGAGGGAAAATAACTTGACAGCCGTCGGAGATAAAAATGAAACAGACGGGGAAAGCAGGAGAAAAAAAAGTGGAAAAACACTTGATTATTTTGAGTGCCACAATAGAAGCAAACTATATAAAGAGAAACTAGCAGAGACAAAAAGAGCCCAAAATTAGAGACAAAAAGTGACGTGAAATTAAGACAATTTGGGAGAGACAATTTGTGAGACGATTTGAGAGACAATTTAAGAGACAATTTGAGAGATAAAATTATTGGAGAAAAATTAGACAACGTCGGACGAAACGTTGTTGGAGAAACGATTGTGAAAAAAAATTGTAAAGAAAATAATTGTTGGAGAAGATTTGAATAAAAGAATTAGCTGAAAAATGAAACGAAAAGAAGTTACTTGATTATTTGAATAAACTTGTGAAGAAGGTCAAAGAAAACAACCAGCTCAAAGTCCCAGTTGATAAATCAGTAATTTGTGATCTTTTAATCCGGTGTTATACGCAAGTGCTATTCCTCACCGAGTGTTGTAATAAGCCTTGTATAGTCACCAAGCAGAGTGTTGAATTGATTGTCAGTGTAAAAAGAAAGTTATTTGTGATTATCAATAAAGATTTCTGTTGTCAAGTGTTATTTGTGGATCGTATAAAGACACGTTTGGAGTCAGAGTAACATTTAAATTTATCAATAACCCAACAATAGTCAATTCTAGAATCATACCTGAGAAATGAATTATCTGAAACCGTAATTTAAATCAAATTTTTAAACATTTATTTTTCTGAAGATGGATTTTCTATATTTAATTCCTAAGATCAGGCGTGAAAAATATAAAAAAGTTCATTTCAAATAATTTCTTATAGAGCCATTTGTAATGAACAATATTTTAGTGCCTAATTCTACTGCATTTTTGCTTAGTATTACAAATATCTCTTTCAATAAACATCCAATAAATATCTATCTTTCCTACTTTGTAAGGGATGTGGTAAACAAGGTTATGATGTCCCATAGGGAATTGATCACAGTACCGAGTGTGTACAAACGGTTTGATAAATTATTAATAGATTGTTAAATCCAATTTTGTTCAAATAAGTACTAGATAAGTTGTGAGTTTTTATTTATTTCAAGAATACCGATTTGTATGAATGGCAATCCATTCACATTAAATAAATTTCAAACATTCAATTGTGATTCTAAACGAAATGAAATAATTAAGCTTTATTACAAATCCGTCATGCCAATTAGTGATCCTGTCGATGTAAACAAATCATCATCAAATCGTTGAATAGTTGGACTAATAGTTATTAATTTAGTTATTATTTATGACTAGTATCCTTTTAATCTGTTGTTTATTCAATTGGTGGCTTATTGCACCTCGATCTGCATGTAATTGGAGTTCATGGTCATCAACTATACAATGTGAATGGGTTAAACATCATTGCATGAAAGGATATCATAGATATTGCCTATGTGACAATGTTCAATCTCAAGGCTCAGCTTGCTCATCTAATAGACGTGAATTAAGAAATTATATAGATACGAAACCATTTGTAAGTAATCTAAATTCTGTGCTAGGAGTTTGCTTCCAAGAAAACTGTTTAAGTTATAAAAATTGGTGTCCATGGGAAACTTGGTCTTACTGGAGGCCGGTGACCAACACCACATGTGAACGACGCCGGACTAGAAAATGTTGCGAATCACAACCAAAAGGTGGATATACAGTTTCAGTATCGTATAACTATGGATGTTTTGTTTCAAGAAGTTCACAAAATCTTTCCAACATTGAGATAGAGTTGAAGCAAATGCAGTGCTCTAAATATACAAAATGGTATTATTTGACAATGTATATTGGAATAAGTATTGTTTCTCTAATGGTATTATGCATTGTATGTAGATTTACTAAAAGCTCCAATGTTAAAGTTCGTGATCCCTCTAAAATTGAAGAAATACAATTTGAACAAATGCCTATTGCGAATGTCCCTACTGCTCCTTCCGACCAACCTCGTGTTCAATCTGCTGTAAACGAGCCATGCAACTCTATAGCAATACTTCCAACAACTCCTCCTTCCTATGACGAAATTATTGGATTTAACAATTTTACAACAATACCAGTTGAAGAAAAGTTTCCCATGGAGACTTCTCCAGAAAATAGTATGTCAGATAGTTTAGAAAACTTAAAAGGAGGACCAAATATGAATACTATCCCACCGCCAAGTTATTCTTTATACTTAAGAAATCCAATTATTTTTAATCAAAATGGATAATTTCAACTTTATTTTGAGTATTAATTCTGAATTTAAAGAAATAATTATTGCAATTTAATTCATTGATTTGCTTGAATTTCTACAGTTTTATAATGTTAGAATGCCATTAGAAGTATTAAAGCTATGATTTATTTATCACCTTTAAATCATTTATTCATTGTTCTAAATTTATTATTTGTTAGGGTTACAAAAAATTAATTAAACATGGATAAAACCAGATAAGACCAGTAGCGCACTGAGAGATTTAAGCAGCTCGGCAAAACCAGGGGAATCGGCATTTAAAAAAGAAAGCATAATTAATTATATATTATAATATATTAATTATATATATATTAATTATATATTATGAACAAATATATAAAAGATAATTTTAACATGGGGTTATACAAATACATATTAATTACAAAGGATTTTTAAATATTTACTTATACACGGAGCATTGGCTCTTCTTTTCTCTCTTATTTTGTCTGTATTGACTAAAATATCCTTCTCTATCACCATAAGCATAAGGTTTGGTAATGCTGACCCATACGGAAGAAATTATAAAATCATTTTGGAAAATGATATGGTTGAATCGTCTGCGCGAAAGGATTGGGCCAAGTGAATGTTCGCGCGTCAATATAACTCATTCAACTAGTCTTCTAGTTACTAGATCAATGTTTCCAAAACTATTTCTGTTCGAGGAACCCTAAAATGCCATTCTTTCTTTAGCGGAACCTCAACAATTAAAAAGCTCAAAATTTAAAGATTGGGAATAAATTTATTTTAAAAATATTAGTGAGAGGAGCTGATTTTCAGAGCAAAATCAGTCAATTCGAGTCTCAATTGACAAGAAAATTCTTATTTCTTGATCAACCATCAGTAATCGTTTGTGATTCTTAAATTTAATTTCGACCAATGTTAAGAATCCTAATTTATATAAATATAGTGTTGCAAACGGTATCAAAATTTGTATCAATTTAAGAATTGGCAATATCTAGTGTCAGAGCTCGTTATCCTGCAGAATCCTTTAGTTTTCTCACGAAACCATGTGATTCCCGGGGAACCCATTTGGGAATCTCTGAAGTAGATGGAATGAGTAAACGAGTATTTGGGCACTTGATATTGCAGTTGGGTGTGGTAAGCCGAATTTCTGGAGTGAACGATTTGTATCGATGTTTGTGATGGATAAGATAATTAATTTAAATGTTTAGTTACTCTGTAGGTCGTTCCGGCATGTGACGTTCTGTTTGGGGTGGATGCAATAGCCTTCCTGGGCGTGAATATCAAAATGGATGAACAAGAAGTGATGGAGACAAGGAGAATTACGATGAGGTCAAGGGGCTTTTGGCACGGTTTGACGGAGGAACATGGACTGTGAAGTGGGATTGGACTGAGAACTCCCAAGGATGCTGATGACTTCTTTGCTGATGATATCTCAGTATAAAGTGTCATAGAGAGCTGAGACTTATTTTAATGATACTGTAGAAGATTGAATCAGGAACAAGTTAGATTCAAGGTGAGATCAAGGAAGTGCTTCCTCTGACGGCGATAATTTAACAAACCAAAGCAAAAGTGAAACCAGTCTTAGATTATCAAGAAATCAACGAATACGTCTCAAATCACAATGCGCTGACAGATGCCTGTCAGAAAAAAATGATGAAATGACGGAGATGGAGTTTAAAGGTTCCTGTCGTTGATTTGAGATCAGCATATCTACAAATACGCAGTTGACGCATCATATTTACCTTTCAAATATTTCGTTTGATGAGTAAAGCGTACACTCTATCAAGACTTGTATCTAATCCTAACATCACGCCGAAAATCATAACGACCATTTTGAAACATGTTCTGTCAATGGATGTAGGCATCACCAAAGCAATGGATCCCTATGTAGACGATTTATTCAATGATACCACGTCAAAAATCTGCGAAAGTTTGGATTGAAGGTGAACGATTGCACTCGTATTCTGGGATTAAAATGGTGGTAAATCAAGTTGATAATATACAAGCGAGTGTCACCAAGTGAAAACTATTTTCATGGGTTGGAAAAATGATATCTAGTTGAGACCGACATGTTTAAGTCCATAATTAACGAATACGGCGTAAAGATCACTGTGGAGTTAGTACCAACGGAATCAAACTAGGCAGATGAGATGACAATGTGCCTAATGCAATGTTATCATAACTGAAAAACAAATGTAATAGTTTCAAATTTAATATAATGACCACTTTTAATGCAAATCATGGTTGATGAAAAAATGAATTTAATACGGAGTTGCCATGCGGATTTCCATTTTGAATAAAACCGAACATTGTTCATAGCTAAAAATATAGATTCATCCGTAGTAAAAAATAATTGTAGAACATTGTCAAGCTTGTAAACATGTCGATCCATGAACAAAAGGTTTGATAAAGCCTATCAGTGCATACAACGCATTATAGCAATTCCGTATACGTTTATGATCATCTTTAATTGGGGTACCGTTGAAAATACTCTTGGAAAGTTGTAGAACGTTCCACTCCAATTAAGTGTGAAGTATTCCGCATAAAGATGGTTTACTGGTAAAAGGACAATGCCATCAGTGGTGCGGGACACAGAGTGAACTGTATATTTGATGTAAGCATAGATTTTTCCCCAGCAAATCTTAGATCACAATATGTTAGGGATATTCATTCAAGTTTCCAAGCCAAACCTTTGCACAATCCCTGGTTTATGTAAAAAATAGTTTATGTAAAGCCTGGAGGAGCTCCTTTGTTTTATGGCATAGAAACTTGGATCTCTGAGACATCAATATCAGTGGATGATATTAATCGACATGTATCGGACTTCAGATTAGCCTCAGGAAATAATAATGACGACAGAATAAACAGTAGCTCGTCCGATGAAAGTAAAAACAGAGTTTTCATCTTTAGATCGAAGAAGCCTTAATTCTGGGAGTCACGAATTGTGATGACAAGACTGAATTCGAAGATTTCCAAATTGGTTCGAGGACTACTTTTGAGCTTGAGTTCGAGTGGAGGTGTAATTGTTGCAAAATAATTATGGTTGTTTGAATAAGGTTTTGAAATAAAAATTGCTGAATTTAATAAAACTTTATTGTTCAGTTCTAATAGAAAATTACAAATAAGAGTTTAATTTTCCTATAAACAATAAAAGTAGATTATTTTTATCTTTGTACAATAGATGGCACCTTAATGGGGAAAGATTTTAAAACCTTGTTTGATTTGCTCCACTTCATAAGATTATGTATATGGCGTTGGTATATACTAATTCAAGAGTAGAACTGTTCCCAAAAGTATTCTACTTTATTGATAACTAAAAAATATTTTACTGAAGATTTTTCTAATATCAAAATAAGTTTAGTAAAAATGATATCTCAAAATATATTGAACAAGCCGCTGATAATTGCAATTTCTAACCTCTTCAGTTGCAATCTTCTGTGACAAGAAAATGGATATATGCCAGAATAAAGTGGCAAGAAACAAATTTTAGTATCATCTAATCATAATGGAATTTCCAATATAGTTTCCATTCGAATATCGAATAGCGTACATCATGAAAGATTTACTTCTAAAATGTTTACAATGTTTTTACATTTTCTGCATTTCGAAAAATTTGATGAGATGTATAAATGGAATTCTAATTATCACAAAAGTCCGTCAAGACAAAGGTGCAAAGGTTAATTAATTTCAGTACAAATAAAATTGTTGGGGTTAGTACTAAAATGAGAATATATATATAAATGGAAGGCATAACAAATATTGGTAAAATTAATAAAATTGCGAAATTAATTGAAACTTACTAAAAATCAAAAATCAATATTGTTTAGGATACCTAAATAACAAATTTATGAATAAATAAATAAAATTACTTGGGGAAAATTGTCACGACAAACGGGACGATTTAAGGGAACCCGGAGAATAGAACGGAAATAAAAATGAATGGGAAATTAGAAAGAGGAATGAAACAAAAGAAATCAGACAAGAAAACAAAAGCAAAGGTCAGTACTAATTAGTACTAATTCACAAATTTTTGGCATGGCCTTTTTCAAGTGATTCTTATCAGTCAAATTTATATCTAATTTGCGAAGTCTAATAATAACACAATTAAATATAAACAAATTCCTATTTGAAAAAGTCATTGGAATGAGAAATGAAAATGTTTGAGACATAATCAATTGTGATAATCAATTCTATCTAATCAATTCTAAAGTTCGGCGAGTAAATCCAAGTTAAACTAGAAAACATCCAGTTAAAATACCAATTTTTATACTCAGTTGTGAGAGATTTGTCAAATCAAGCTTATACACGTATGCTATTCTTCTCACCATAGTGTTATAATAAGTACTGTATAATCGATAGTTAGCTTGTTGAGTCAATTGTATCATTGTGAAAATATTTGTGATATTCAATAAAGTTTCCAGTGTTAAATGTTATTTGTGGGTCAACAAAACGCACGCTTAGAGTCAGAGAAATAATTCATTAAATTTAAATTTCACCAACGACTCAATAACCCAACAATATTGAACGGGGTATCGGGTATGGTTGAACGCCAAATTGATAGACAAGGTCAAAAATTATAATGAAAATTTAATAAGGGGTTCACAAAGAAGGTTAATGCAAAAAAGCAAATTAATTAAAATTAATTAATCTGTAATGGAAAGCTCGAGCCAATGGAAGCCCGAGTCCATGGGAAACCCGATGGCTAAAGGAAACCCAAAACCCAATGAGACCCGATCGATCAAATAAACGAGGGAATATTCCGAGTGCCAATCTAGAAGAAACAAATTAAAATAATTTGGAAACCCTCAAATGTTTATCTATGATTCCGGGAAATAATTAATTGCAATTCTGTAGATAATTGGCCCCTGAAAAACAATATAAAAAGAGAGCTCAGAAACAGACAAGTCGCCAGTTGGTCGAAAAAACAAAGAGAAACTCAGAGAATCAGGCAATCAGTGATAGGAAAACGAAATATAGTAATTGGAAAAAAAGTGTAATTCTCGTACCAGAAAAGGTGACTGCCCCTTGAGTTATCTACCTTAGTGAGCAATATTTATATTGAGCGAAAGGTGCAAATAAAGTGACCAATTGTAATTTGATTGAATTAGAATAAAGTTATTTTGTGTTGGATTTCGATTTATTTGTTTAAATTAGAACACGAGGAGTCAGAGGGAACCGACTTGAAAAATAAAACTCAAACAAATTTAATTTCGAAGTAACATAAATAATTAATTAAAAAACAATAAAAATATAATTTTTTAATTAAACAAACGCAAATTTTGCGATATAGTTTACAGAGAACGAAATGGAGTATATTCTAAACAATTATTGAATTCTAGAATAAGACCCATAGATCAGAGGTTCTCAACCTGTGGTCCGCGGCGAGCAGTTAGGCGGTCTACGAATATGGTGCTAGAATTGTGTGTTTTTTGTTTTTTAATATATTTTTCAATAAACCTTTTATTCAGGAACAAAAAACGTTTTAAATTATAGTTTTAATTGTTTAAAAATGTCAAAGTAACCCAAATTTAAAACTATTAAAAAATAAATTAATATTGCAAATGCATTGTCAGATGGCAGTACAAACAGCTAAAACTTTAAACTAAATTTACTTTTAACCATGCATAATAGGCTTTCTTGTTTCCTGTAATGGTTAAAAAAATAAAATATTGAATAAACTTAAAAGTCAATAAAATAAAATTCGTTATATAAATAAGTATAATATTTATTTCTAAAATGGACAGATTTTTTATTAAAAACACAAAAGACAACGTTAGTAATCAAAATTAGGATCCATCAGATTCGTCAGAAGATGAATCTGAAGAAAAAATGTTGTTCCGGCTACAAAGAAGCGAAATGTCGTACGAAGGTATGATGAGAAATATCTTGCGTTCTGGTTTGTGTGTATTACTGTTTCCCCAGACCACCTAATCACGAGTGATTGTCCAGTGATGGTCCGCCACTGATACACATAATTTTAAAATGGTCCTTGAGTTTGAAAAGGTTGGGAACCTCTGCCATAGATCACCCGCACCTCAAGAAATCATACCCAAAAACAAAACAAAATTTAATTTTTTTAGGCTTCGCTCTTTCTAAAATTATCATTTAAGTAAAGTTTACAAAATTTCATTTAAATTCAATAATATTTTATCAATTATTTTGACAATGTAACAATTCTTACTACTGTTTCTCCTTCTTCTTATTTCCTCCGATGATCCTTCATTGAAGCTCCATCATCAACGGATTGTTACTTGGCTTTACTTTCATTTATATTTTGCTTCGCGGAAGATACTCATCCGCCCTTCTCATTCGTTTTTTTGCTATTTTTCTTTCATGATTTGAATTCTTCGCATTTTTCTGCGTTGTTTCTTCTTTGTGATTAAACAAATGGTATTTTGCACAACAATATATCTTATACAAAATCTCTATTTTGCAAAACTAATTAAACCTAATTATAATAAATCAAATTGAGATTAACTGAAAGAATATATTTTTAGCAAATTAATTATAACATTTACTTATTTAAAATGTTTTTACAATTTCAAAATTGTAAATAACTGAAATAATAATAACATTGAATTTAATTGACCTCAATGCTTGTTATAATGAATTGTAATAAATTATATATATAATTAGTTATTTCAAAAATAGTTCTATTAGTATTTAGAAATATTAAATGTCACTTAAATACTTAGCATTATTAATTTTTTTATTTATTACAATCAACAATATTTATGCGAATCAGATTCTGAGGATTAAAAGAAGCTTGGCCCATTCAACTGAGAATTCTAGTGGAAATGGCTTATACAATCCATTTGAATTTGTTCATATTGACGATCACAAAGTTTATATTTTAGGAGCAGCTTTTGTCATTCTTTTTGTGTTCATAAAATTGGGTATAAGAAAATATAAAATGAGTTCATATTATATTAATTTTAAATATATTTAGTATCAGAAAAAGAGTTCAATTATTGTTGTTTAGCATGCTATAAAAATTGTAAATTCACCACAAATTTTAGTGTGGTGAAACGATCCTTGTGTCGCACTGTCTGCCTAACTCATCGAACTTCTCCTGGGAAAATATTTCCAGAAAGTGCATTTTTAATTACCGCGGGAATTATCCCAGCTGTCGCAATGCTATTATTGGGAGTAACTTTAGATGGAACTTTGAGTGCAAAGATTTTCTTCAATATAATTCTTTTTCCAATAGTTATGGGTGCTGGTTGGGCGACCGACAAGTTAACTTTTTATCGCAATATTGGAACTATTCTCTGGTTCGCTATTTTTGGGACAATCCTGAATGCTGCAATTCTAATGCCACTTCTTTATTATGGAAGCAAATCGAGATGGAATCTATATTCTAAATTAGATATGGATTTAGTTGATGCGGGTTTATACTCAATACTAATTTGTGCAGTCGACCCTGTTGCCGTGCTTTCTGTGTTTGAAGCTATGCATATCGATAAATTAGTGTATAATGTGGTCTTTGGAGAGTCATTACTTAATGATGGAGTGGCAGTGGTGAGATTTTAATTTTTTATTTAATTTTTCATATAATTAACAAATAATATTTATAAAAACAAAAGTAATTTATTGTTATTATCGAAAGTATTAGATTATTATCCCAAATAATATAATGCAATTACTTCAAATATCAGCATTCGAGATTACTTTGCTTTGAATACCTAATTAGAGTTCAAACAAAACGTCTTGTACAAAATATGTTCGTTACCGAATGAATGCCAAAAGAGCTTAAAAATTCTAAAATTTTAAAATTTTGTTTTTTTTCCTTAAAACTTTCGTTTTTGCGGAACTCTTTCTCTTGGACCCTGAATATCATTTCACTCTAAGATTTATTATCAATTATATAAAGAGAACTATCTTATAGTCGAAAGTTTTTTCATTAAATACATTATTCGCAGCAAAAGGCCTAAATTATCACTTTATTGTTTTATACAAAGTCAAGTTTGGAAAATCTAAAAAATAATATAATGCGGTTTTGGGCCCAAGGATAACATTCCTATTTCTGTACTTCCCTACAAATATTGTATATAAGTCTATTAACAAAATAATAATAAAACAATTGGAAATGTTAAATGAAAATAAAGCATCAAAAGTGAACAAAAGCAATTGGACTAAAATAAATTAAAGAGATGAATCAATAAAAATTAATGAAATTGAAGGTAATTCAAAAAATATGTAAATAAAATAAACTACAAAAAATAAATAAAATTAAAACATTACATAAAATATTATTTAAAAGAAAATGATTGTAAAGATTACAAATTGTTATTTTTGTTGAAAGGGTTCAAAAGTTGTTTTATAGAGAGGCATCGCAATAAAAGAGTTTGGTGTTCATTGTATAATATCCAGGCACAGATTGATTTCAAAACAAAGTTGGTCTATAATTTTTTGAAAAATCACAAAGCCATTAAAATTTATTCTTTGTATATTGATTTTTAAAAGAGAGGGCAAAAAAGAAAATTAAGATTAAATAGTAAAATTTAAATTTAAATAAAATTTTTAAAAATTTTAAAAAATCAGAATCTCAATCAATGGGCTTCCTTTCCTGCAAATTAATGGATACCATTATAATGACATTTGAGGTCTTGACATCCTTTGGATATTTAAGTTACGTTTTTGATTGAGGCTTTTACTGGTTTACAATAAACTGACAATTTATTAATATTTTTTCCGAAGTACTTTTTAACAAATACTTTATAACAAAATATTTTACATTGTGCTATTTTTCCAATTAAAAAAATTATGTAAAATGTTTGGAATGGTTTTTTTCAAATCCAAAAATGTGTAAAACTTATGTAAACTTATGTTCAAACTGATGCACATTTAGAGGATGTTGTTGATTCCAGCGGGAAATGAGTCGAATAAAAAAATTTGCGGCAATATTTTAAGAAAAATTCATTTGTCATAAACATGCAAAGTGAGAGTCAAACGATAAAATGTAAATTTCAAACAATCCTCACTTCTTAAATTTTCAAAATTTTGCCTGTGGAATATTTTTGATTTGTGGTTTCATAGAAACATTAGAAGTTTGAAGACCATATGTTTGATTCTCGTTTTCCATTGAATATCACAATTGTATAAAATATATACACTGTATTTGAAAAGCAGTACCTCTAAAAGCTTATGTCTGTTGTAAGGACTAATAATGAAATTTATAGAGATTTGGATTTCTGAGTGTCTCTTGTGGTTTTCCAGTGACAAAATTCACAGAAATTTTTAATTAATAAAATACATTGTATCTACTAAAAAGCTTGACTATGAACCAGTAAAGATATCGATGTTTTTTTGTTATTCACGAATTTTCGACACTGCCTTTTCCATTGATTTTGATCAAAATCAATGGAAAAGGCAGTTGAAAAGAAATCAGTGGTGAAAATTGAAAAAAGTTCTTATAATAATAAAATACATATTTATAAATTATAATTTTCCAAAATATTTCTACAAAAATTTCCGAAAATAATAGTTCAAATAATTTAAAGTAAAAAATAAAATTTTTAATCTGAAATTTATGAAATTTTGAACAATACAATTAGAACTGAATTTGGTATGTATTTGACATTTTAGATTGACATTTTTTGAAAAAAATCAAAATTAGCTGTCCAAATAAAATAGTGCTAACAATATTTAGTTATTATATGTTCACGTGGCAAGTTCCGGAAGTTCAAGCAAATCTTTAAAATTTTTCAAGTTCTTTCTAACCTTTCAAAAACCAAATGCCATGTACGGGATCGGACGAAAAATACGCTCCAAAGTCTGTCAGATCCGCATAATTGAAGCGAAAATAAAACATGATATATAAATGTATAGATATATAATCATGGGAGTCCGAGAGGGGAAGCAATTTCATAATTACGTCACCCCGAATTTTGCTATTTTTGCCAAAATATTAACATTTTCAAATTTCTATAATTTGCTTGAATATTATAAGCATAATGAAAATTTATAATTTTATATCCTGACCATAATTTTTTTAAAAAAATTTTAAAGTACTGTAAGTTGTCTAGTATTCGTGAATAGCAGTTCGATCACTTTTTCCCTTAAAAGTCCAAATGTAGCTAAAACGGTATCCTACTACTTACATACATGCCGTGTGATGGATTGCAGTCACAGCTCAATGAACTTAGTATAACCAGTAAACTCAGTGACCATATGTACAGTGCCACTTTAGTACATCTATATTAACTGACCTGATTTGTAAAGTTTTTTTTATAAAATATTGGCTGCAAAAAATAATTTTACGGACAGTGTGATTTAGACCTATCTTATACTTCAGTAATCCTATCCATAGTCATTTGAATATGTATATAATAATTATAAATTTATATATAGACATATTGGTTGTGGCATTTCAAGCATTTCATTCTAGTGTAAATGTGAACAATTTTTACCAATTGTTTTTCTTAAGGTGTTTATGGGTTGACACAAACTCAGAATGATTAAGTGTCTAAATATTGCTGAATTTGTAGCCAAATTTTTTTAAAAATAAAACTAAAAATTAAGTTAATAAAATAATAAAAAATAATAAAATAATTATTCAAAATTAATGGATAAGTATATGTATGCAGGGCCGGCTCTTCCATAGGGCGCAAAAATAATTAATTGTATTGTATTTTATGTATTTTTTGTTTTTTGTTTAAAATATTAAATTAATATTAAATTCATTAAAAAATCAATGCCTGTATTTCTTTCCATTTGATGATATATACTCGTATCTTGTTGAAACTATATAAATAAGAAAATAATACACGAGAATTATTTTAGAATTACCAAGTTTGCTGCAATTAAATCACGAAAAGTTGTATTGTATTTTTTTGCATGAAAGTCGATGAAATAAATATATTATAAACATTATAATATATTATTATTTGCTTCTTTTTAAATAAAATCTGTTGTGTTGTAGGGAAATGATTTTATAATAAAAAGAATATTTTGTCAATTCCTATGTTCGCATAATGAAATTTATAACATATTCTTTTCATATTTTTATGTCGGAGATGCCCGTTATTTTTTATTTTGAATCGCAAATACAACAGTTTGTACATGGTGTCTTAATCTCTTAGATATGCAAATCGAATTCACTGGATTTTATATATGAGAATATAAACAGTACAAAAAGAGCGCTCCATTACTTTTATGCTAAGGGCGTTAATCGACATCCAGCCGACACTGAATGTAAGCGACCGTAAACAACTCAATTATAAATAGATCTATATCTACAAATATACATATATAAATATATAGTGGACATATCGGATATGGGCTTGTGTTTCATTTGACGCCTTTTTTTGTATTGCACTTGATTTTATTTTTATAATAATGTAAAAGAAGCAATAATAAAAAATACAATGATAATTTATAATGCAAAAAATATAATATGATATGATTAAAATTTAGGCGTTTATTTTTATGTGATTTCAAATAGATGATAAAAATTATATCATTGATTATCCAAAACTAAAAGAATAACTAATATAATTCACTGTCACATTTAGCTTATTTGCAGCGCGCGAGACTAGGGGATATCACTACGTGGAGGAATCCTCTCCATAGAGGGGAGACTTTCACCGTAAGCCATTGATGTGTTTTTATTAATTAATCATTTTTTGTTAAATCAAAATTAAGAAGCTTGTGTATGATCCTTTCATGGAGATGAGACGCCCGATGCACATGTTAAAGTAAAGAAAATTGTTCAAAATGGGAAACCTTAATTTTGATGTCTTGTTGAAAAGATTTATGAAATTTTTGAGGAAATTATAAAATTTTATTTAATATTTCGTAAAACATCAAAATTAAAACCACAAAGTAGGATTCAAGTGAGCATTACAGCTCAGGAAAGGTCTTCGTTATCTATAAATATATTGTTTTAATTTACAATTCTGATTTCCTTTAACTTTTACGAGTTGAACTATTTAAACCTTTGACAACATTTTCAAAAATTATTTTTACAGCAAATGATAAAATTATGAAAGAAACTGAATAACAATATAAATGAGCTTCTAATAATAACCAGCATCGGCGAGTGAAGGCACAAAATAAAACTAGAGCATTAAATGTTGTTATTCATTGGAAATTGTTTGCAACAAACTAAGAGCGCACTACTGTTGCTTATCTGCGTTAAAAAGTTAATCAAAAAAACAACAAAAGCCAATTGGCTCGAGAGGAAATTGTTTATTTCTAATTTGCTATTTCCAATCACAAATATTTGATATCAAAAGTTGCTACCTAACTGAGAATAAAATTCAGATAATTAGACAACATTTAGAGAACACAAAAAGTAAATTGGAAAAAAACATTTAGAAGATTATATATAAAAGTGATTTAAAAAAATTTAGAGAAACTGATATTTATATCAAATCAAAGACGGAAACCCCAAAGACAAAGTTAGGAAAGTAATGAAGTAAATTATGCCAATGAGATAACAATCCTAAATCTGAGTTTATTCAAAAGCACTATTCCTCACGAAATGTTGAAATAAGTATAAAAGACTGTTATTTATCAGATCATTTTGCATGATTGTAATTAGTGAAGTGATTGTAATTGCGCTGATCACTAAATTCAAATTTCGCTATTGTTGTTTATCAAAACACGCTCAGAGTCAGATCGATAATTGTCAATTTATTATTTCATCGACTAACCCCAACATATATGCGATCATCACATAGGAAATTAAATAATAAACATTTTATGATTACTGAACAGATTAATTTAATCTATGCCCAATTTAGGTATTTTACAGCGCCTTTAATGATATGAAAACTATTACGAATCTCAGATTCTTCGAGAGTGTTGGATTAGTATTCGTATTTTTCTTGTATGCTTTTGGGATATCTGTTCTTCTCGCATGTACAATGGCAATTATTATCAGTTACATTAGTAAATTATTTTATCACCACCAATCGATGCAATTCGTAGTTTTGTTCTCATTGAACTACCTAACCTACGTAATTGGGGATACAATAAAAGGATCGGGAATTCTAAGGTGAAAATTTTTATATCTAACAGAAGTAACCAAAACTTATTTCAGTTTATATTTTTGTGTTGTGATGCAGAAGCAATACGTTGTAGCTAATTTATCATATACAAGCAATAGAATCGTAACTGAAGTTTTAACACAGCTAGCTCTTTTGTCAGAAGGGATAGTCTTTATTCTTATGGGTTTAACGGCATTTTCCGGAACTGGAATATCCTCTAACACGGACGTTCCTTTCACTTGCTATCTGATTTTTTTGTGTTACGTATCTCGATATATTGTTATTTACACGCTCGGATTTATTGCAAACTTTTTCCGCAAAGAAAAGCTCGATTACAGAAAAGGACTTTTTATCCAGTCTCACGGAGGTTTAAGAGGTGCGATTGGATTTGCTTTGTCATTGACAATTGGGGATAATTACACATTCCGATACATTTATCAAACGGCTACATTTATCATGGTTTTCTTTTCGGTTTTCATTCTCGGAGCTACTATTAAGCCTCTGGTAAATTTATGCAAAATCCCTTTAGAATCTCACATGGATAAAACCATATTTGTCAGCCTCAATGAGAAAGTTTCCGATAGAACGAAAGAAGGAATAAAAGCAATTATTGGTTCTTCTTCACTTCGTTTTAGATGGGAAACTAAATATAGAAAATTCAATAATAAACATTTTAAGAAATGGTTCATGAGTAAAAAGTCAATAGAAAGAAGTGTTTCTCATTCTTCTATTGTAAAACTGCATCGAGATCAGAGTATTACAGAAGCTCAGCAAATTGCTGGTCATTATGGTGCCGGAATGATTAAGGACTTATTTCAATCAGACAACGACGTACGGTTTCGCATGTATAAAAAAGCTTGGAGTAGTTATGCATCATTGCATTCTTTATCGGAATCTCATGGAAAGATTCCAGACGCTTTGTATAATTCAGTGAGTATACCAGATTTAGCAATTTTAGACAAAACGATAACTAGAAGGGATGTTGATGATCAAATGACCCATCACAATATGCAAGAAGGAATGGGCCGGAAATTTTATAAAAGAAAATTTACTACTAAAATAACGAAACAAAGAAAAAAGAAACATTATTCAAACATCGATAGTCATCGGTCCCAGTGTTACAAGGTTCCACATCGTATGATTGAGTTACGGTGTAAAAAGAAAAACAGAAATCCCGAGGATATTTTAGCGACTTTGCAAAGGAAATTTAATACAGCTCCAAAAATGAACAAATCTGTAACATTTAATCACGATGAGCCGCCAGAAGGGAAATCTATCTTTACATTTGGACAACAGAACAACTCAATTTCAGATCTAATTGACGATAATCACATAACGTTTTCCGTCACGGATTCCACAGATTTTAGCAAATTCAACCAATCATATGCCAATATTGCCTTTGAACCCGATGATAACGGTCTTTCGGAATTCGTTACAAAATCCAGGCACGTGAGCACATTTGGTAAGGCGTCTTTGTGGCATTTATTACTTGTTTGAATATCTACCATTAACTAGATCCTTTCATGGGAAACGGAACTGCTGATATTGGAATTCTGAATCAGAAACCTCCTTGGTTGAATGAAACAGCAGTTTCACCCCACAAACCACCTCAGTCCCCCGTGAAAAGTTCCTCTCCCAATGAGTCCAATAATCATCACCGAAAAGACAATAATCCAACCGAAAACAGTAATCAAGATTCTAAATCACCAGTTTCGAAAAACTTTGTTCATAAATTCTAAAACTTTTGTTTTCTACATTTTTTACTTCAAATTTACAAACACGTTTGTCTCACGATAAAAATTAATTATTTTACTTTTGATTGCTGTGAATTTTTATTTCATATGTTTTGAACAAATAAAATGTTTTTTTATTTCCATTTCCGAAATTGAACATTTATATTCATTATGATGGACATATTAGACATGATAATATAGGCAGATGTATTCTCTCGTAATCGGTTGCTTCAAATGAACAGGTTATTTTGAAAATGAAGCAAGTTCATTTTTTTATAACGAGATATTTAAAGAATTGCGTTTCAATAAATTTCAAAATATTGACAATCTGTAGCAGCCCACTTTTGTACGTTTTGTAGTTATAGATAATGCAAATTTATTATTAATATTTTCCACGCCTAAATCGGCTTACCTCGCTTTCAAAATCAACATTTCAAATATCGAATAAGGTGGTTATTAATTAAAAAGATAAATATTTTCTGTGTTGCATATTTAATCGTTGATTTACTCTAAAATGGAAAGAATTTATACATAAACATGAAATCCAACAAAGCAACTTGCCAATTTCAGTGTAAATAAATCGGATTTTAAAGATCGACCGTGAATTTAATGCCAGGCACACTGAATCCCAATATCAACTCCAATAGGATTTATACCCTACACAATTTAAGCAGGCATTTGTTCGTAGACATACACAGACGGCTCAAAGACAGCACTAAGAGCTCTAACTACAGTATTTTTATTGACTATTTTTGTATGCTCAGACTTGAACACAGGCAGCTTACTGAATATTTGTTCCAAACTGATGAAAATCACGACAACAAACGCACATCACACTGCAATCGAGTGAGGCCTACATACAGGACCAAATCTGTAGCTATAGTAAACCAAACACAATTGAATAACACCACAAAGCCGATTTTGAGTAATAACAGATACGCGATGCTAGCACAAGTGAACAACCAGGATAACACACCACTTTTTTCAACCAAAATACCTCACAAAGGTCACATTACACTAAGCCCATCCCATTAACCCCAACAAATAATAACACCCAAATCATAACAGACAAAAAATCTTCACAAATAAACATTAGTAATCTTAAAGTGAATAACAATACAAGGCTTATAGACCTTGATCAAACTCAGACTACGCCACCATTTGATTTGATCTAAGTATTGATATAGAGTTTGCTAACTCTGAAATTAGCCTTTCAGGACTATTCCAGAAAGGCGGTCCCCCTCACAATGAAAGAGTGACCCTGATATATGTGAAGCTATAATTTCTAATAACAAAAACGTAACTAACATCCCTAATAATGCCACTGAATACATTAGTAATACCCTGAATATTGACAATATAAGTAGCGAGAGAAGGGGAAAAGGAATTAAGCAAAATATATGTATTTTGAGATTGCTTTGAGAGGACAAGAGCCAATAACCTTGATAAGTGTGGCTGCTTTTCTTTTAAAAGTGGACATTAAAAATAGAGCTGGAAAATAAGTGACAGCCCTAATATTGTCCATGAACACCCTACTAACAAAGACTTTAAGGAGAATATTTATAATATGAATATAAACGACACAAATATTTTCGGGAAAAAATATTCTGAGACTTTTCTAAAGGGACAAGAACCGATATCCTTGGGAGCTATTGAGACTTTACTTTTAGGGACAGACACAAAAAAATAATACTAGAACAAGACTCCTTACAACAAATCAATCCAGATATTCCAAGTGTCTTAGCTATCTGGATTGCATTAAACTTCAGAATTGACGGCGTGATGACTAAGCTCATCTTTTGACTTGCAAACAACTATTACTCGAGAACATTTTCCAATGGGAAATTTTCGATATGAGGCTCGATATCTACTGGAATTGGCCAAGTCAGCGAGATTTTCAATACGTCTTTTTATCTCTTTCTGATTATTTTTGATATTTCAAATTGACTTTTCATTAACATTGTAATGTCGGGCTATTTTCTTCATCTTTGGAGGAGTTGGAGATGACAGCAAACCAATTATTTCTAATCTTTCTGCATCAGAAAGTCTCTTATCAGATACTTTCATCATTTTGATATTCAAAGATAACTGAATACCCTATTAAATTCAAATAATCAATTAATGGATCAATGAATGATCAAAAAGCCTTTTTTTCTAGACAATCGCCGAACTCCGCAATTCAGTTAATTTTCAGTATGCAGAATTAAGCTGTACTGTATACATTTTTGTATAATCCCAATATTATTATCATTATAGAAATAGCATTTTATATTATTAGAAGAACTTCTTTCGATTTTCACATCTGATTTCTTTTCAATTGACATTGTATTTATAAAAAACAATTGAATATGAATCAATAAAGATATCGATGTTTTTTTGATATTCACAAATTTTCGGTAGTCTTTTTCAAGTGTGTATTCGACTGTGCTGAAATATCTTGTACTTTATATATGGTTTTGATCTATAGTCTTCCAAATATTAATATGAAAATTGATGAATTATTGTCATTATTATTGTTATTCTTGTAATTTTTATAATTATTAACATCATATTGTAAAATCACATAAGAAAAAAAAGCTTTTTGAAATTTTTTACCGCTATTTTGTTTATGATGAGCTCCATAAATTATATACAAATGATTTAAAATTTTTCAAACTTCAAATGTAACAAAACGCAACAATTACTATAAATACATTTTGTTATTAGAAAAATATGAATTTTAGTAAATAAATAAAACAATGTAAAAACATTTATAGTAAATTTACATTAACATTTTCATTTTTTTTACAATACTAAACCGAATATTGGATTTGTTAAAAAACAAGTCTCATTTGAACATATTGGTTATCACTGACTGCAATTGTGTTCTTGATATCAAAAAGGAGTTGTTGTAGAATTTGACTTCTTTTAGGGGTCATCTACAAAGGACGCATATGAAGAGACTAAAATGGTGGTTGTTAAGATGACAACAGAATAGGACAAGGAGCTCCACAAACTAGTATTTATTTCCTAATTAATGTGAAATCCTACATGAATGACTAAGTTATACATATTGAATGTGTAGGACGATGCTATAAAATTTTTTTGTGATATATTTAAAATATATAAAACAATCAATTATATAAAACAAATATATAAAATATATATAAAATATATAAAACAATCCTGTAATTTAGCAATCTTCTTCCCGAAAAACCTTTCTATTTTTCTTTATTTCCTTTTTCTTAATTAAGGAGATTGACAATGACCATCTTATAGTCAAAATTTTTTTCACTAAATACATTATTCTCAGCAAAGGGCTTAAATTATCACTTTATTGTTTTAAAAATAAACACATTTTCGCAATTTTTAATTAAATTGTTAATAATATTAATTAATTTAATATTCACTTTAACTAATTAACTAAATTACATTGTCACAGATGACAGGAATATATTTAAAACCGAAAAACTGATAAATAAAAATATACCTTCCTAAATTTCATGTTTGCAAAATTTTTTATTATTCCGAGTCCAAATATTTTGTAGCATCGGCTTTTAATGAAACCAAACTAGACAATTTTTGCATTTTGATTGTTAATATTCAGAGAAATACATTTAAAAGATATTACTAAACTTGAAAAGCAATAAAAATAGGAGATATAATATTTCGGTTAGCTTAATATAAGACTTACAAAAAAGTATAGAACAACAGATAAATAATTTGAAAAAATAAATTTAAAAAATTTATATTAAATAAGAAAATATTCGAATTGTTTTGACATATTCAGATGAATTTTTATTATTTATAATATTTTTTTATTTTAAATTCTTTTAAATGTTTTTAAATTTAAACATTGAGCTAGGTTAAATTTCTTTTTAATCGTGTTTATTGTTGCAGATCGAAAGAAAATTTTTCAATTTTTTATTTATTTTATAAATGTGCATTTCTATTTTAAATTTCTGTAAATGCGTTTTTGAAAAATAAAAATATTCTAAAATAACTTGTTTTAATTCTTTAATTAATTAAAAAATTCTTTTTACATTCTAGACTCGGCAAATTGCTTATGAAAAATTTAGATATTATTTAATCAAAATGTCTTGATTTCTCGGCCAGTTTCAAGCGAAGTTTAAAATTGAAAATTAACATTTATAATAATCAACGAATTTTAATCGTCTATGATACGGAGAAACCCCGCCGGAGTTTGTATGATTTATACAGACAGATATGAATATTAAAATCTTGTGTGTCAGAATTATTTTCAAGTGTTTAATGTAGAGAAACAAAAAGTTGACAATGACATTGTATACCTAATTACTCAGTCGAAACAGATCAACTGTTTATTTGAACGCGAAACTTTCAAAAATTTCTAGTTTAAAATGTTAAATTTTTAATTCACATAGAATAATAAAGAATAAAGCCAGAGATGGAAAGACCTGAACAACTGCAATTATCGGGGAAAGATATAAAATTTTTAATTCTTGGGACCCCATAAAAAAGTTAACCCTTTTAACACTGAATTAATGAAATAATACGTAAAATGTTTGCACAGTCCCACCTCTATCACACTACAATTGATACTGAACAGGCATGAACCTGTTGATACATTACAAGTACTGTACTACCAACTTAACAACATTCGCATAATACCATAAACTACTGGAACACACATTATATTGAATTTGGGATAAAGATGACAGAAATAATTATTCAAAAATGTTTGGGATATAAAATATCCCAGGAGTGTTGTAAGGGTTAAAAATATATCAAATTGAAGAAAACAGGTTATTTAAAATTTGAATCTTGGGAATTTTGAAATAAATAACAATTTACATCTTTAACATTTTCCCAATTTTTCTCTTTTGGCATTTATTTCAGTTTTCACGAAACCAACTTCAATTTTTAGTCTCTGCTCCCGCCTAATGCTAAAAAAATAAAAATAACAAAATTAAAATTATAAAAAATTAGGTAAATAAATAAGAAACCAAATTAAAAAACTTTTCTACGTGCGAGTTGTCCTTTTAGACAAAAATAATATGACACAGAAATAGAGAAACAATTATTATAAAATTATCGAAAAATAATTATTATTCAACAAAGAAAATTACTTAAAAAATGCCTGTATTTTAATTAAAAACATAATCCAAATAAGTTAGTAAACTATTTCCGTTGTGTTTAATAATTAATTAATTTCGACCTAAAACAGGTCCTGTTCACTTCAATCGGAAATTTATCTGATTTTTCTAATTGAATCTTTCTTTTCTTTTTTATGTTGTTTACCTGAAATGCTCCAATAAAATATAATTATATAAATGAAATTAAAAATATTTTAACAAAATAATTTTTTAACTTTAACCCTTTCGCGGATACATGAAATTTAGAAAATGTTCGCAAAATGACACAAGCAATTATTTGGGTTTTAATGCAGATACTTAAATTCGGATTTCAGTTTTGAGTTTGTGGTTTATTTAATATTTAAAAATCTAATTGGGTCACTAACTCAAATCTGATTGCTTCTGTAAGGGCACAAAATATGCTCCTACATATAAAACCAATGCAATCGCCGACGGGTATGTCCGACGTGTTTATGTATCGATATTTTGTATGTGTCGGCATATGCCGACGTTTCATAATGTCGGCCTATAAATTTTCATAATTTTTTAAAATTTCTTTTCGATTTTGGAAAACTTTGATTATGCGATATTTTGTTAAAAAATTTATAATAAATAAGCTGTTGCAGAATTATTTATACAAACATAATTCATATACAGTTGATAAACAGTTGATGATTGTACTCCTAATCTTGATGCTATTTTCCTCTCAGAATATTTTTCTTTCTACAAGATAACTATTTGAGATCCTAAAGTTTGTGAAAGTTCTTGTTTTTGAGCAGCAACAGCCAAATATAAAAAATAAGGGCAACCAAGAGAAATTAGGCTTAAATATGGCTGTATTTGGTTTTTCCAAATTCTATATTTAGAATAAATTGCATCATAGACATTTGATAAATATCTAATAAATTATTAATTATATAAATTATTAAAAAGCTTGAAGACTATGAATCAGTAAATATATCGATTCATATGTGAAAACATCGATATATTTACTGATTCATAGTCTTCAAGCTTTTTAATAATACAATGGAAAAGAAATGAGTGGTGAAATTGGAAAAAAGTTCTTATAATATATAATTTATTAATTATTAGTAGAGCAGTAGTGGCCAACCCGCGGTCCGCCAAATGAACTGAATTTTACATAAAAAATATATGTAGCTAATAAAATATAAAATACTAAAACTGCTCATAAAGTTTATATGCAATTTTACAATCTAATTTTTTATTTTACATAAGCATTACTCGTACATATACATTTACATAAGTCCATTTATATATATTTTATTCTTATGCTCAACTTTTTGCAATTTGCATAATTAATATATACAATGTATTTTTCATTTTCATAATGAAACTAAACTTTTAAATGTGGTCGACTTTTTTATATGGCCCGTCTGCCTTCAAAAAAATTACCATGCGCTCAGATGTTGCAAAATTTTAAACACCCACGAGATTGTTTATTCGAAGTATTTATTAATTAAATAAGTATTATTGAAATTTAATGTATCGCATGAATTCATCTACAATATATTTCTGCATAGTTCCTTCATTGCTTGTTTATTCGAAGTATTTATTAATTAAGTAGGTATTATTGTAATTTGGTGTATTCATATTTTTAGGTTGCTTGCTTTACTATTCTGAAATAAAATATTTTTTAGGTGTAACCCATTTGAGATGGCTACAAAAAGGAAACGAATGAAAACGGAAGAAGGGAGCCGTGGATTTCAAGTGAAATGGACCGAGCATTAAAAACTCAAATAGTCTTCCTACTTGTCTTATTTGTGGAGAAAAATTAGCGCAAAACAAAAAATCAAATTTGAAGAGACACTTTACAACTAAACACAAGTCATTTATCATTAAATATCCTGTTGGTGATGCAAGGAAAAAAGCAATTGAAGAACTTCAGAAGACCCAAAAAAATCAACTTTTGCATTTAATCACTGGATACAATTTTCTTGCAATGTTATTATTGCAAGTTTTGTGGTTAGTCAAGAGATTGCTAGGAGAGGAAAATCATACACAGACAGTGAATATATAAAAAGTTGTTTTATAAAAGCATCCGAAATATTATTTCAAGATTTTAAGAACAAAGTAGAAATTTTTCAAAAAATTAAAGAGTTACCATTGTCTGCTAAAACAGTAACGGATAGGACAATAAAAATGTCTTCAGATATAACAAACCAACTAATCAACTACAGGGGAAAGAAGATATAATTTTTCAATGTTAGAAGTTACTATATTTGAACTAAAACTATCCATATTTGTTCAAGATTTTGAAAAAAAAACGTTTAATCATTTTCCAAGTTTACTAAAATATTGCCAAGAGAATAATTCCAATATTCGTTATTTTAAAGAAATACTTTTAAATACGAAGGAAGCCTTTGTCAATATGTTTCACGAATTCAGAAGCAGTGAACCAACTTTAGCTTTTGTTAAAAATCCTATCAATGCCAATGTATCAGAACTAAATTTTTCCTCCTTTAATGTTGAATCAACATTGTTGATATTGGCGACTTTGAGATGCAACTGCTGGATCTAAAAAACAAAGAATAATGGAGCTCTAAATTGGGTAAGTGCAATGATCAGAGAACGACAACATCAATTAAGACAGGTTGATATCAATTGTCACAAGAATTGGTACTCTAGTTTAGATTTACCACATGGAATGTGGGAGTTATTTTCAAAATTATCCCGCTAAACTAAATGAAAATGTTGAGACTGAATCAACCATTACTATATGACTGATTTTATATTGTTTATTACTTCACCTTTACTTGAGCTAATGTAATATATTAACTTCATTGATTGTTTTTTTCAAGAAAATTAGTCTACCTTAAAATTTTCTCAATCCATTTTATTTGTCCCCATTGATGTATAACTACAAACTTAAGGTGCTAAACGCCTCAACAAGGATTATCCTGTTTACTTATTTAAATACCCCTCCACATTTATAGAATATCACAGCTCGATAAAAACTTGCAAGATATATGACAACCATAATTATAAACAATGTTATTATGTATTCGTATTGATATTAATGAATGTCACCTCAATTTCCAATAATTAATAAGCATAAGCGCATAAGACGATTAAATAATTTCATAAATTTGGCAAAAAATAAATAAAATAATTTAAAACATAAAATTTTTTTATTTAATAATTGATGAATTTTGATCATCTGTCACTGTGGTAGTAATTATGCTCCGTTGCTCTTCGTACAATTCTTGAAACAATAATTCCTTTAATTTCTTGCATTGCAAAATGGATTCTTTGGCATCTGTCAGCGATTTCGAACCAGAGCTATAAATCCTACTTACAATCGTATTTTCAACTGTTTTGTCACAAGTAAAAAACGCGGAACTCAATGAAGTTTCTAATACATTTACAGCGGCATTTAAACACAACTCAATTTCATTTATATTGCTAATCAACAATTGTAAAGATCCACGCAATTCAACACATTCATCAAGACATTTGTCATCAATTAGCTCATTTTTCATTTTTTTAATTAAATTTTTAATTGTCGATTCCAATTGATTTGTATAATCATTAAATTCTAGCAACATTTGATTTACGATTCCAACTGTAATATCCATCTGAAGTTGTAAAGAAGATATTAAAGCTTTGGACGGACACCAACTTTTTATTTCAATTTTATTTGATTCACTGTTATTATTTTCCAAATTTACTTTGATTACAGCTGCTGATAAAAGCCCAATAACAGGCATTTTGATAGTCTTACTTAAATGAAGAAACAACTTTCTAAACATAATAAATAAAAATACACTTAAACTCCAGAATTATTATATGAAAAAGATTGAAATAAAATTAATTTTACACTATAATAAAAGTATTTTTAAAATGAGTTTCGAAATTAAAGAGAATGGTTAAATTTTCCACTTGTAAGACTATTATTAAAACACATAGAATTATTAATATTTCAACGAAATCACTTACAATTAGTTCTTCATAAATTAGGCATTATCAATTTTCATCATCAGTGATGAAAATTGAAAAAAGTTCTTATAATAATAAAATAAATCTTATCATAAATTTTTCAATAAAAAATTTCAAAACGTTATTCAAAAATTCCAAATAAAATATTCAATTAAATAAATTAGATGTTCTGAAAATAATAAAATAAAATACATAGAAAATTACCATGTTTTGACTAGTGGAATAAAATACATTGTGCCCACGACCGGGTATACAATATCATGTACTCAAGGTTGTGGCTAAAACTATATACCGGTTTAAATTTTCAAACTCATTTAAATAGAAATAAAATTAATAAAATAAAACACGCAAAACTAAAGTACATACAGATGATAAAGTAGCAATATTTATGGATAATATCTAACCATAACAAATGATAAACAATATAGAAGCTGCGCAATCAAATTTATTTTAAGGTATTATAAAAAAGTGTGGAACGCGCTTCAAAATGATAAATTTGTTTACTTAAATGAAATTATTTTAGTTGATTTTTCAAATGTAAAACTAATCCCATACTTTTATTTGGATACTGTATCATTTTTACGCGAGTCTTTTGAAAACACATCTATTGCGTAAAAACGGAATTATGTGTATAATATACACTTTATATACATAGAGAAATAAGAAAACTCTGAGAATTTCAAGTTACACGATCCTTGCGAGTTTTCCTACGTCTTCCCAAAGCTTCTATTTACTTGTGCTGTTTGAACCGAATGCTTTCGATGCAATTCAAACAGACTCCTGACGTTAAGCAGAACCTACTGTCCATAATTTTAGAATCCTTTTTATAGTGTTGACATTAGATAAAAACAAAAATTACAGATTTTGCTATCCCCTCTTCGACATTTTCCAATTAGAATTTTAAAAATTTAACTTAAATAAAAACTTTCTTGTCATAACTAATAAGTAGCTCGAAGTTCTGATTTTAAGATTTCCTATTCTATCAATGATGTTCTGTAAATTCAAAAGAATTGAACATGATTTAAAATCAAAATATTTTAATGGAATGAATAAAATAAAGCTACAAAATGTCTACATATAGTTAACAATTATTCCATAAATAAAAACAACTCGATATTAAAATTAAAAGTTTTATTCTGTTTTTCAACAAGGAAAGCTGTCTAGAATACAGTTCCCGCTGAAATTTCAATATATCCAAGAAGTGATCCCCTTTCCTCTAGAGATCCTTAGAAGAATGTTACCTTCATATCGTAGAATTAATAATGGAAACTTTCCAGATGATCGATTGAACAAATTCGTAGGAAACATAGTAATTCCAAAATATAATAAATGGAAACATTTTTAATAAAACATGTAACAAGTGTATAAAATATGGGTTTTCTTGAGAAATTTTATTTTCTAGTCGACAATAAATTCTTTATTTGTGTTGAGCCAGAAGGCTAGTAATTAAAATTAATTAATTAATAGTACTTAAAATAAGCCTGCCGGAGAAGTTAACATAAGCATATATACGACAAAAAGTATATTTAAAATAATAAAAAATACTCCAATTAAACATATTATTAAACAAACACTTAATTAAAAAATAATACAGAAATAATTAAAATTAATGACAAGTAAGAAGTGGCTAAAAGAAACACATTGAAAAGCAAAAAATGAAAATAACATGCATCAATAAATAAAATTTCTATAAAAATGCCCAATTCAACCCCAACTATAATCCTTTTGCTTATGTCTAGTTTTCTTTCCCAGAAATGACAAAAGCAAATGACCCAATAGTACCTTCTCCTAAAGAGCTACAACTGATGGATGAACTTTGCAAGCTACGCGAGCAATTAAGTAAAAAGCAAAAACTACTGAATCAAATGGAAGCCACTTGGCTCGCCCCAGAAAAGGCACAAGTATTACATTAGAGAATCTTCAGACTCGACAAGACTCGCGACAAGATCGTTACCGAAAGCTGAACCCAGAGTCTTGTAATACGGAGACAACACGAGCTGTTGTCGAGAATGTATACCGAAAAGGAGTTGGAGGCCCGAGTGCCCCAGTGTACCACCTTGCTTTAATTAGATATCATTTCAATCCATCACTTCTGTTCCACGATCTCTTCTTGCTCAGTCTGTTCCTGCTCTCACACCTGTTGCAGCAACCGTACCAAAATCGAGTAGAAATCATTACATCAATACCCGCCGAATGCGCTGACTACGAACCAAAGCGCGGTGGTTAGCCGAACTAGCTGCCTTGCATTCCGCCGCTGTATACAATATCAACGCGCTTCACACCCGCGAGTATACAGTCGGTTGTCTGAAATAGTCGTGTTAGGCCTTCTAGGCATTACCCCGGCAACAAAATATCACCCCTATCGATAACACTATCTGAAACTTTAGCCTATTTTCTGAGTTATGACAGGTAACTACCTCTAGAACGCCAACAGTTAGTTAAAACAATAAACTTGCTTTTGAAATTTTCTATTATAAACTTTATATTACAGAATAAATTAAAGCTCTAAAATTTGCTATAACATTTAGTTTTTGATTTTAAAAATTCTAATTTTAATTTAATTTTTACCTAATTAACTGATCCAGCCCTCTTGTGAATAAGCATAATAAATTTTGGGTTCAATTGATGTATTAAGATCAAAATAGGGGGGGGGAACGAACTTAATACAGTTCTGACTTCAATTGTAAAATAAATATTATGATGAAGATGTAAATATAAAAGATGATTATTAATTAAATAATAGTCTGTTGGATGTTTTCCTATAATCAAAAGATGAAAAATAAAATTACTTTTCTTTAAGAATTATTTATTGACTAAATTGGATCAAACATATCCCTCCAAAAACATGCTGTAAGAGGTCGATAACTCCTTTGCAGAGCAACGACTTACATTATGAATCAAAGAGGAAAAAGAAGTTTTTACTTTGGGGTTTCCTAGGTGCAACGAAAGTTGTATTAAGCTTTGCGCACGGATAATTTTAATTCTATTAGCTGAATCCATACACTATACCTTTTACATATTATCAAAAATCTTTACTCAAATAATTGGTTTATTTTGCTCCATGAATACTCATGATAAAATTTATTCTATTTCCTGCTTTATTCATTTATTTTTATTTAAAATATTTCTAGACTTTTTAAAAGAAATTTTTTCATTTATTTTGAAATATAATATCGGAAAATTTTATTTTTCAAAAATACTACAAAATAAATATACAATTTAATTTATTTTATTTCCATTTAAATTGTAAATGAAAACGAATCAAAGATGAAGAAAAAGATAATTGGTTTTACTGAATATAAAATGCACAGAGGAAATTTCAATAAAAATAATTTAAAAATTTTATTTGCTTATCATAGAGTGAAATAAAAATCTACAAACTTTCCAGTAAATCTACAAATATTTCTTTTAAGCATCTCATCATTCCTCCGTCGCATATTGCGGCATTAGAACTAAACAAATTATGGCATTTATCAAAGATATAAACAAATAAATTGCTAATTCCCATCTATCAAGTTTATTAGCCAACTTTTTGTAATGTCTTTGCTGGCGGATGTTACCCTTATGATTCTGATTACCATTGTAGAGGTCATCGAAAAATGGCCGTTTTTTGTTCCCTTCATCATCAAGTAACGACTTTGACGGGTGTTTTCGATTATCGTTTTTTGTTTTAATTGGTTGTGTTTTTGGATTATCATTTTCCTGAATTATAAAAACATCTCAGAATGAAAAATAACTGACGAATATAGATATACGTTCAGAAATTTTACATTTAAATTTTATTTAAAAATTAGTCTCTAGTAATTTATAATTTCCAATTTTCAATGAATCTCTTGAAACATTTTCTCACATCTTTGGTTTTTGGAAGTTTTTTTGTTTTACAAATACAAGGATTGGATTTTTTTACTTATGAATCATTCATCAAAATTAATGAAGATTTGAATAAACGGTTGTTTTTATCGATTCTATTTAAACAAATAAATATTATATATTTATTTCTATATTTATTTCTATTTTTTCTATTACACTTTCTCAAAAGAGAGAAATATTACAATTTATACCAATTTTATACTTATACAAATATGTAAAATGGTAAAATAATCGAACCTTAACAGTATTTTTAACTCTGTACGAATTATACGCTTGATTAGACTTTAGGTTATCCGTAGCATTCGAATTGCATATCGTTTCGTTATTTGTGTTTTTATAGCGCTGACTTTGCCAAGCACGTTTCAAAGTAGCCAAAGGGCTATCGGTACAATGATTCGTCAGCAAAGGCGACTCCTGAATCATAATGAAATGTTAAAATCAGTCCGGAAACTATTAAAATTCCTAGTAATTTTATTGCAAATATAAGAAAGAAAAAAAACAAAAATGTAACTTTTTTAAAATTCCTTGCCAAACCAATGCCAAATGTGACACATAGAGTAAACATTGCTGATTTGTTGGTTGATTTTGTAAGTTAATTTTCCCCCCCTATTGTTTGAAACTGGTCAAAGAAAAAGTGACTGAAGTAAGTTAAAATTTCTTTCATATAGTTATTGCATTTAAAAGAGGAAATTAAATAATTATTATTTAGCGTTTTTACTGTTTTAGTCGACAATTCTCAATCATTTAATAAAAATAAATTGGTGCAACAATCGTCAAAAATCCCGTGCTATGAAATATTTATCCTTTGTGCTGATAAAATAAAGTCTGGATTCTTTCTAAATACTGAAATAGCCCAACTTTACTCCTTGAATTTTGTTTCGAGTGTACCAAACAAAAAATGTATAGGAAAATGTAACAAAATAGAAATCATTAGAAGTGATTTTAATTTGATATATATATTCAGTGTAATGTTTTACTTTGAGCTCGAATACAGAGATGACGGGAGGTCTCTCCACTGTATGTGACATTATATCCATTATATGTAAATTGATATTCGAAATCAGAACATTATGGACTGAAAACATCGACCAATATTAGTGAGCACAATAAGAGCTGTATGCAAAAATAGGCATTTCGGATTTAATGATTTTATTAAAAAACTTTAATAATTAATGGGAAAGTATCATTTGTGAAGTTTTATAGTTAAAATCATTATATCATAAAATTAATTTGCAAAATGCGGTGAATGCTTATGTTATGACCAGAGGTGAGACAATCCAAATTTGCACTTTATGCAAGGAACAAAATTTATCCCCTTTCAAAGAAAATCGTATACATTAAGAGACAAATTAGTTTTTTGCAGTAATATATTAAATGAATGATTTTGTAACAATATTTTTTTTGAAAGATAGCTAGATATCCCTACAGTTTTTACAAATTAATTTTCCCTATTAAAATTTATAGGAAAATATCTAAATAATAGTCAAAATTCCAAAATTTCAAAAAAATCTATTAAAGATAATCTTTATAATTACGGAATATTTGAAATTGGGGTGTCGTTTTTTGCTTTTTACAATAAATATTCAAATTGAACTATTTGGGTATTTTTCTTTATTTTTAGAACAAGAAATGATTTTATGTTTATCTTTTGATACATGTACAGCTTTTTGTGTTTCAAATTTAATCACTAATAAAATCCAATTTAAAATATAACTTTTTATTATTCATGATCATGCATTATTTTTGAGAATTTTGCCATTCTACAATAAATATTGGACAATATCTAACTTTTGTTTGGTTTTTAAATCCTTTTTCATTTTGAACGATATATTAATTTTGAAAAAGTGATTAATTTGAAAAAACAAAAATACTCGCTAAAATTATTTACATTATCAAACAATGATCACATTAAAGGTATTTATATAATTAAATTTATAATTTATGTATATTTGAATAAATCTTTTAATTATTCAAACAATTCAATTATTTTGAATCTATGCTATAAGACTTTTATCTATATAATAAAAAAAAGTGCACGTGTCTGCCTGCCTATATGTCACATATACATATTATCCATAATCAGTTTGTCATTTTTAGGTTAATGATTATATTTTCAACTTTCAATTTTTTTCGCTCAAATTCAGGCTTAGATTTGGTAATCGAGTGCCTTCTTAAAGGCCAAAGGATCCCTTAACATTTTTCATCACCTTCAATGATCAACAAAAGACTAAAAATATTGTATATAGCCAAGTATTGAAATAAATTTGTAATAATAAGATAACAAAAATAAATTATAATGAATCTATTCCGGCTGAAGCCAAGTAATAAATTTAGTATTAAATAAATTTTAATTAATATAATTTTTTTAAATATACAAACGCAGTTTGCAGGTGCCACTCATAAATAAATACAATCTGACTCATTATGGAATTTAATAATGGATAATGAACGGAGATGATGATGATAATAATAATAATAATAATAATAATAATAATAATAATAATAATAATAATAATAATAATAATAATAATAATAATAATAATAATAATAAAAATAATAAAAATAATAATAATAATAACTTTTCAAAATTCACCACTTATTTCTTTTCAATTGGCATTGTATTTATTAAAAAACTTGGCTATGAATCAGTAATATATCGATGTTTTTTTGATACTCAAGAATTTTCGGCACTGCCTTTTGCAAGTGATTTTGATCCAAAAAATTACTTGAAAAAGGCAGTGCCGAAAATTCGTGAATATCAAAAAATCATCTATATCTTTACTGATTCATGGACAAGTTTTTAATAAATAAAATAATATTAATAATTATAATATTAATAATAATAATAATTTTAATGATACTTCCAAATAATATCCATTAAAAATTGTCCTCGCTTGTTGATAATCTTGCCAAAAAGACAATCTGTATTTTTCCCTTAATTTCTGGTTGACCACTGCCAGAACTGTAGATACACTGAGAAGGCCGAGTTGATTTAACAAATAAATGCCTATTTAAAATAATATTTCATCACTTTTAAGTACCGAATAATTTCTTATTAAATATTTTCTAAAAGCTTTTTATAAGTTTTTATTAAGTATATTAAAAAATAAATTAAAATATCTTAATTATTTATTATCAAATATCATTAAATATTAATAGAAAATGAATATAGTAAACATCAGAGACTTTGGAAAAAAAGTTTCATTTTCACTAGAAAAATTTCCGATGCATCAATTATAGCTGGCCATAAATTATCGGAATTTTCTCTCTATAATTTCTACTTTTTTCCTAAATATTTTTCTTTATATTGAAAATATCGAATAAAATAGAGTTAATTTTTAGAAAAATCCCCCAATTAATTTCTTAATGGGATATTACATTACGATGCGTCCGGAAAGGAGAATATCTTTCCACATTGTTGAAGATATTTTAGATACTTTTTATTGTAATGTAACTATTTTTCTCGAATTAGGAACGTGATTAACAGTTTCTGTGATTATATGAATTATCAGACCATCATCTTAAAATCAGGTTTTATTACAGCTTAACACTCATTTATAGTATTTATCATTATATTTATTACATAATTCTTCACAAGTTTGCTCACAACTCCCACTATAAAGTATATCAGAATTATTCCCATTCAAAATGACATTGAATCCATTGAAGCAAAGATTCGTTGTCTTAGCTATTAGTAGTGGATATATAGAAATCTTTCTATAAATGACGGATCAATCTTTCATTTCAAATCAATAATTTCTGAAACTTTACTCACATTAATTAAATATAAAATAATTGAAAAACGCCAAAAATTGACAGACCACCACTGATAATACCTACAAATAGCAAGTATGTTTCTTGTCTCCAGTTTTTGCTCAATCATTTTGATTGCAGTTTACTTCAATTCACCTACATGCTTGATATTATCCGTAATATTACTCATCACAATGTTGGCTTTGGCTTTGTGTGGACAGGAATCATGCGAATGGGTACGTGTTTGTAAAACATTATTTCCATCTGTAGTGGCAATAGCTTTGCAGTTGAATGATTTTGATTGTTACTCCATGTTACTACACCTGTTTGCACTGAATAAACGCATCTATAATATGGGTTGGTATGTAAAACCAATTATAGATGCGTCATTCTTTATGGTGAAATTTTTTGGAATGCATGTTGTTAATTTAACTACATGCATTCATCTACTTATTTAGCTATTTTAACTATTTGTATTTAGCCATTTTAGAAATGGCTTTTTAGTAATTTATTTTTATTTAAAGTAAACTTTAAGGTTTGAATATTGATCCATATAGATATGAGATCATTATTCAAGCTCTTAAATAATACTTTTTATCAACATTTTTTATTATAAATTATTTTTAATTTATTTTTCAGGAGTTTTAGATGTTATTATTATTATTATTTGGAAGTATTTCAATATAATGTTAGTTTTATTATTGTTTTATTAAGTAATTAAGTACAATTTATTAATTTATTAATACAATTTATTAAATTTCTTATATTTATAAATTATATTTCTGATTGATTCTTTGCGAATTCCTAATAATCGAACGAAATAAAAAAATCTATAGAAATATTAAGTTTTAAACTTAGGTTAATCTAATTTACGATTTTCTAGTTTTTTCCCAACATCGGACGGCAAAGTTGAAATTTCAGGGCAATGTTAAATACTAAAACACTATTAAATTTATTAAAAATTTAAGATAAATCTTACGAAATAATGTCTTCATTATCTATAGAATTCAAAGTTGAGTTTTCGGAATTATCGTTAAAGATATTTTTTCATTCATTTTTTTCTAAAAAAGTCTAAAAATGTCTGTAAATGATTTATTATAGTGCGTTTATTCATTGCAACGATTCTACATATCAAAAATTTGCATGTATTTTTTACTATGTGTTGTGTTTTTGTGTGTCAGTTTATTTTTTCTACCACTTTCTCACTTTCTATATTAAATATGTTTATTCATTGCAACGCTAAAAATCAACACACATGTAAGTTTGTATGTTTATATAATATACACGTATTAATTTTATTTTTACATTATAGGATGCGTTTATTCAGTGAAAACAGGTGTATACCAGTCGTCTTGTTTTTTCTGTATCTATTATATTCAAACCCAAGATATGTCATCAATGTATTTCCTCTCTGGTTCTTTGAATATTCCATGTAATCCTAGCATTTGTAAAATAAAAAACATACATTACTTGGGTTGACTAGTTTATCTAACCAGCTTATCTATCTAGTTAATCTAGTTTGTGCGCATTTGTATATGTGAGCATTTGTCATCGTGCACACTTGTCACTGTGAGGTTATATCTTGTGCGCACTTGCCATGTAACCTTCATTTTTAAATTTCCTCTTGCATTTGTCTAAAAAAATTAATTGATTGGTTTAAAAATCTCGTTTTTATAAAACCCAAGAAAAATAATTTATTTTCTAAATTAAAACCGATTCCAAAAAACCAACATAAGAAAAAAACAGGTACTGAAAATAAAATAAACACACACACATTTATTTTATTCATAGTCAAGTTATTTAATAAATAATTTTAATTTATATATATAGTATATTTATTATTATTATTATTATTAGTATTAGTCTCATTATAAAAAATCAATTGACAGCTCTTTGAAATGGCACCAATGAAAAATAAAAATTACTCACAAAGAACTGGAAGATTTCTCATGGACCTTGGAGCATTTGAAGAGACAATTACAACGTACATTGTCATACTGAGAACGAGAGATAAGGCTACTGTCAATCTGTCTCCTGAATCATCAAGAGTGAATATAAGGCACGCAAGGCCAGATAACATTGAAAATGGAACTAAAACTAATATTATAAAATAAAGGGGCTGCCTTTGAACTCTTATGCTGATGCTTATATATTGGTACGTAATATTTATTTGGCTGACGTAGGTTTTGTAATTGAACTTGACGTACAAAATAATCCATTCACTAATGTTTGAATTTGGTAAGTAACTGTTATCTACTGTTGATCCGTGCTGTACTGGTACCATGAGAATCTGCTTTACATGACTTTGCCAAGGCGTCAGAATGATGTAGCAAGTTTGAGAATCGAAAGGAAAATATGATACATCTAAAGGACAACTGACATCGAGTATTACTCCGTGCATCCAAGTAACATGGCCATCATGGCTTACACTCATTCTTGATTGAGATTGTGCACTGAAATCAAAATCTTTATTATTTCTTCCATTCATTACTCCTACATCCGGTAACCATAACTTTTCTGAAGGAAGGAAAACTTGAGTTATATTGCCATTATTTTTCGGAGACCAATTTAATCTGTAATCTTGCCAAGTCTGAAAATATAAGCTTGCTCAAATAAGAGTTCGCAAATAAAATATCTAGAAAATGGCTATCACATTTACTGACAACCATATACAAAAACATGGAAACTTAAACACAATTTCCCAAAGTTATTAGGGCCCAAACATATAACAGTTAAAGTACGATAAAAAATAGAAATGATAATAATAAATATTTAAAAATTTCTAGTTACGTATGATAAATATAAAGGTTATAGAACACACTTTCGTATATTTGCACACATTGGAAACAACACAAAAAGGTAAAATTTTATTTATATTTAACCCTCTATATTGGTTAATAGATTTTTAGGAATCACGGTCCAATACTAATCAGTAGACCCAAACTAATCAAAATCTATTATTGACTAAATCGAATAGACTGACAAGATAGCTAAAAAAACTCCCGGCCCAGTATTATTAAATAAATTATATTTTAGTTTATTAAATTATATTCATTTATGTAATAGTATTAAAAGTTTAAATTTTTGTCATAAATTTAATGAGGAAGTCAAACTTATTTCCAGTTGAACTATCTAAATTAAATTTACTGAACGATTTTACTTGCAACCTGAATAAAATAAAGAATTTTATAATATTCATAAAATATTTTAATTTAATAAAATTAAAATCTTTTATTGCATAACTTATATAATTTACAAGATCTGTGCATCTGTTCGTAATTCATTAATATTTCTTTAAGTTAAATAACACTTTTACCATAACTTTCATTTTTAATCAATAACATGACATTTATATTTCATTGGTGTCTAAAAATCAACTTTCTATCGAATTGGGCATAATTTATCCAATTTCGAGATATAATTCTTTTTAACCAATTATTTGTTTTTGTACGTGTTTCTACAATACTATACGTTTCTACAAAAAATTAATTTTAAATATTAATTTAAATATTAAAAAAATTAATTTTAATAAATATTTCCTTTTTAAATTGAAAATGAAAAATTTATAGTAAAATCTAAAAATAATGAAAAACTATCAAATATTATCCCAAAATGCAACAAAATCTTAATTTAAAAAATTTACTCCCAAAAAGTACATTACATATCAGTAATAACAACTATCTACATTTTTTGATGAGTATTGAATGTAAATATTTTTAATGTGACTTTTTAATTTTAATTATATTATTAATATACAATGAATTTTGCAAAAGACAATTAAAAGTAATAGAATCAACATTAAAAATAAATTTTGAATAAAATAAAACGAGACTTCGAAATTGTATAAAACAAAAAGACGAAAATACAAAAGTTGTTTTATATTTCATATTTATATTTATTTTTCATTATGTTATTCGGATGACTTTTTGAACTTTCATTGCTGGGTGGGTGCAAATGAGAAGATATGAATCAAGTACATTTTTGTTTTAGGATCTTTGGACATTTTTTATAATTTTTATTTCTAATTTCTTTACACAGTTTTCGGGCAATGGCAATTATCAGATTTTTCAACTTAAGGTTCAAAATCCGTCTCATCATTTTTAACATGAATTTATATGGTTATTAATTTCTCGTCTTTAACTACTAATCAACATTTTATTACCATCACTTTTAATCTTTATTTTTTTGTTTACTTTGTTTTCTGTTAATCTGTTAATTTTTATCCAATTTAAATAAAGTTCCTTTTATTTTTCAATTTTATCTGCGCATAGTTAAAATTTAATAAAGCAAATTTTGATATATTTTTAATTTATGTAATTTTCAAAATATTTGATCATTAAAACCGAATAAAGGCAAAGCCGACATTTGGGTTGCATAGGAATAATTGTAATCTTTTATCAGAAGGAATCAGAAGGAATTACTATTGTATAGATGCCAAGTGTATTTCAACTTTTGATCACCATTATTATACCAGATAGACCACATTTTTTTATAATTCTTTTTACAATTTATAGACCAAAAGCTATACTCAATAGGAAAATTAAAATTGTACTGAATAGGAAATATAGTTAAATTTTTAATAATTGAAAATTAAATATTCTTTTTTATGCAATTGGCCTACTACGTAAAAAAGTTTTATAAATCTTTTTTTTTATATTTTATAAATCTTTAGTTAAAATAAAATAAATTAATACTCAAAATAATATTTCAACTTAATTTTTCCGCACCTACTGTGACCAAATTAGGAAATAAATAGAGGCCCTTTCACAACTCGGGGCCTGAGCCAAATGGCCCTCATGGCCCACCTTCTGTCATGGCCTGTATATATATATATATATATATATATATATATATATATATATATATATATATATATATATATATATATATATATATATATATATATATATATATATATATATATATATATATATATATATATATTAAAATATATCACATTTAAAAAAATTTTTAAAATTCTATTAGGAATTTAATGTAACTTCTGAAATCTTTAATTTATTTCAATCTTAAAAATTTCGAAACATAAAAAAATATTTATATTTATATTTAGAAAATTATTATTTAATTTATACTGATTAATAAAATATTTTCACATTTATTACAATATTTAACACTCTTAAATAAGGAATGACCAGTAAAATTAAATTTCAAATTTTACACTTTTTAAAAAATTAATTGCATTTTGATGTTGGCAAAAAATAATAAATGCATATATCTTACCAATGTGAACCAACCGGAAATACTGAAAGTTTCCTCGGCTTGAGACTAAAATAATGAATTTATAAAAATTGAACAGAATGAAATATGTTTTAACTTTAGAAAAATATCATTTGAATTATTTTTATTATTATTATTATTATTATTATTATTATTATTATTATTATTATTATTATTATTATTATTATTATTATTATTATTATTATTATTATTATTATTATTATTATTATTATTATTATTATTATTATTATTATTATTATTATTATTATTATTATTATTATTATTATTATTATTATTATTATTAAAAATGATAATAATAATTAATTAATTATATGTTACGTTCTAATTCAGGTTTTAATTTTATTAGATGAGAATATACATTCTTATCTTTTCATTCTACTTCAAAAATAAGCTTGGGTGTTGAATGTAAGTTTGAGTTAGTATAAAATATATTATCTGTATGGTTTTGACTGAACTAATCTTTGGAGATGAATGCTAAAAGTTCCTCTTTAATGAGAATTGCATTTTTTTATTTGGAGATTTTTTAAATCATTTTTACTATAATTTATTAATTTTTGTTTCTTCGAAATTTTGAAATAAATAAATTTAACTTACAAATGCCAAAATTTGTATTACATTGTAAGTAATGTTTACAATGACTGCCCCTGTACATTTAAAACAAGCAGTTGGTCTAACTTTCAGACTGTGACGCTTCATAAGTTGTGAGATAAGCTTTTCTTCGTCACCAAAACCTAAAACAGAAATAAAATCATCATTTAATATAGACAAATTTACAATATTCTAGTTTATGTTATTTATTCAAACATTTTTAAACACAAATTCAAAATCTCCTTAATTACATTTTTATGAAGAAACAGGACCGTAACAAGGGTGGTGCGAGCGTTGTAGTCGCACAAGGCGCACATCTGAAAGGGGTGCAAAATTGGAATGTAACATTTTTTTAATGTTACCAAAAAATAACAAAATATAAATAGAAGAAATTATCAAATGACCTGCACGAAAAAAACGACACACTAACTTGTCTATCTTTAACATTGCTGATTGGACTGGTCGTTTAGCGTGCCTTTCTAGGTGTGTATTTTGAAAAATGTTAGTCCACAAAATGGGCTCCTGTCCTTTTTTCAATTGGCAACAGAATTTTAAGAGCATTACTACCTATTATAATAGCTGGAGATGAATACATAGTTAACAATCTCAACATTAATATTATAATTATTATAGTAGGCTGATTTGAATTCGGGTTTAAGGGGCGCCAGATATATGAACCGCACATGGCGCAATAATGCCTTTTTACGGCCCTGTGAACAAATATGTAGGTATTGCATATTCGAAATTCGCTTTAATAAATATAGTTTCAAATTTCGAAAATTTCCCAGCGAATTCCGAATTTAAAATTTATTTTTCGTGCTATCTCCAACTTGTAAATTGTGTTTTCGTTCTGTACATATTAATATTCTACATTCTATAAGAAGACATAAAGAAGACAATGCAAAATTACAGTTATTCTACATAATACAAGTAGGCATAGAGTAAACATTTCTAAATTGCAGCTAAACATTTAAACGGTTTCATTTCTTCATTTCATATCCATATGTAACTATGCTGTGCACAATAATATTGTTAAAATATTGCAATATTTTTTTATTACAATAAATATATTGCAATATATTTTTATTTCAATACAATATATTGCAATATATTTTTATTTCAATACAATATATTACAATATATTTTTATTTCAATACAATATATTGCAATATATTTTTATTACAATACAATATATTGCAATATATTTTTATTTTAATACAATATAATATAATATATTTTTATCAATACTATGTTAATATGTAATTTATATTATTTATTATTTTCTTATTTTTTTAATATAATATATTGAAATATTTGTAAATAATTTGAATTTAAAGTTGATCAATACAGTAAAACACAATTTAAAAATAAAATGAAAAGATTGATTTTAACTTTATTAATATACAATTTATAATGTTTTTATTTTATTAAACTTTCAATAAAAAAATAATTGAGATGGAAACTTTTTGTGTTCAATTTCTTTTAATAAATAAATATTTATTGTATATAATTATTTATTTTAAATGAATTAATATGGCTTCATTGTTCTATTAGTTCTATTAATTTAATACTTTCAAATGCAATTTAACTTATAAAAGAATTATCATTAGACTATAATATAACATAATAGTAAGCAATACAATATATTGTTATTGTAACGCAATACAATACAAAAAATTGTTATTGTGACCCAATACAATACAATATATTGTTATTGTGGTCTAATACAATACAATATATTGTTATTGTAGCCCAATACAATACAATATATTGTTATTGTGGTCTAATACAATACAATATATTGTTATTGTAGCCAAATACAATACAATATATTGTTATTGTGGTCTAATACAATACAATATATTGTATTGTTAACAATATATTGCAATATATTGTCAGTACAATATATTGTTGCGCAGCCTTGATATGTAATAATAATAAATGTAAATTACATTACGTAATTACATTATGTAAATTACATTTATTACATTATGTAATGTAGCATAAAATTTCACACAACATTTTATATTTCGTATAACTTCGAGTTCGTGTCTTATATTTACGATTTGCAATAGTGTTGAGATTTGTTTAATCGAGTATAGAGTATGTTGAAATATTTGGACTTTCTTTCTGTACAATCATCAATATTTTTTAAAATAGGTAAGTAAATAATAGCAGTTTTAATTTAATAATTAAATTATTTTTATTTGAATATCCCAAAATGTCATCAAAAGAAATTTATTTGGAATACACAAAGCAATATAAAAATCAAAATTCTGTTTGGATTCATTTTTTGAGAGGATCAAAAAAACTAACAGCAAAATGTAAAATATTTAATGAAATAGTAAAAACTTCTGGTTCAACGACAACACCGCAGCACACGCATTTATGAACAATACACAATATTAATGTATTAAAATGTGATTTCGTGCAAGATAAAGTTCCAGAAAGCAGCTCATCAAAAATGATGATTACAAATTATTTAGTCAACAAAGAAGATGAACAACTTTCTGCAATTGTATCACGAATGTGTGCCTTGGATAATATGCCATTCAAAGTTTTTGTACGTCTATCGATTTGAGAAATTTATTTTTGGCTAGAGGCGCTCGAGATTATGCACTACCAAAATCACCTAACTCAATTCGCAAAATGGTTTTAGAATACGCACAAAAATTGCGTGCTAAAATGAGGCAGGATTTAATTAATTTCAGTGAAGATGGAACACGATTTTGCTTAACTATAGATGAATGGACATCATCAAGAAATCGATGTTATTGAAATGTGAATGTCCATGGCAAGAAACAGTTTTGGAATTTAGGTTTAGTTCGCGTTGAAGGACGTTTCCCTGTAGAGAAATGCATTACGGTACTGAAAACCACATTGCAATACAACAATCTAAATATCGATAAATATATTATTTCCATAACAACTGATGGGGCAGCTGTGATGAAAAAAGTTGGCCGACTTTTATTATGTAATCAGCAGTTGTGCTTTGCACACGCGATACATTTTGCTGTAGTTAATACTAGATAATCACACAGATAGAGAAAATGTTAGTGTAGAAGAACAAGGAAGTAACTTCGAGTAATCAGAGGATGAGGAATACATTAATGATGAAAGTGTTGGCTTGATTGAACAAATTTATATTGAAGCTGAGTTTGTTGAGACTGAAGAATTTGGATTTGGTTTTCTCATCAAAAAAGTTCGTTCGATTGTAAAGAAATTTTGTTTTTCGAGAACATCGAATGATATTCTTCAAGTATACGTGAAACAAGAATTTGGAAAAGAGTTGAAACTTATTATGGACACTAGAACTAGATGGAATACCTTAATCGAAATGCTTGAAAGATTTAACCAACTAAAAAGCTGTGTTAGAAAGGCATTGATTGACATTGCGTCTGATATCGGTATTCTAGATGCTGAAATTTTCTCGATTAACAACATGATCTCTGCACTTCTCCCAGTGAAGTTTACAGTTGACGCCCTCTGTCGAGAAGATGAAAATCTGCTTTCTGCTGATGCGGAATTGTCTTTTATGCTTGAGAATTTTGGATCTGATGAACTTTCACTAAAATTGAAGAATGAATTAGAAAACCGAATAACCCTGTTAGCCGCAACAACGTCGAATTCATTCTCAATCTCCATAATTAATAAATTAAACAAATAAAATTACTAAATTTATTTTATTCACAAAACTGCGCTTTTTTGTAATATTCAAACAATCTGTTCGAGGCTTTTTTATTATTTTAATTTTGATGCTGATTTCAATGCTGGTTTAATATATTTTAATTTATTTTTATATTTTAAACTTACTTTAATTTATTAATTTAAATATTTATATAAAAATTTATGTAATCTGATATATACAATTTAAATGTTTATTAGCAATATCCAGTTTTAACTTAAACGTGAATTCTACCCTTTCATCCCCCTTCTTTAAATTCTTTAATCTTTTCAATATTCCTGATTAAAGACTTCCCACTTTTATCTCTCAGCATATAACTGCGATCGTGTATTCGTTTTGTTACCGTGTATGGTCCTTCATATCTATCTTGATCCTTGTTTCGTATTTCTCGTTTGATTAACACTTTGTCTCCAATATCCAACCTCCTTGCAGTTGTTGTTTCCTCATTTTGTCTTTTACTTTCAATTTTCAATGCGATATCGTTCCTGTTGATTCCTACTATCATTATACCATTTTGATCTATCAATTTTCCTACCAAAAATAATTTCAGCTGGGCTTACTCCCGTTGTTTTTTGAATGGTTGCGTTGAGTGTATATTCTATATCTGGGATAAGGTCTGCCCAGTCTTTTGTATTTCGGTCTTTCAGCGATGCATTAATAAAATCTCTTATTGTCCGGAATTGTCTTTCGATTATACCATTCGTATTATGATGATATGGACTCGAATACACTATCTCGAACCCTGCATTTTTGCTTATATTCTTTATGCTATTAGCTTCGAATGTTTTCCCGCAATCTACATGTAGTTCTTTGGGTGCCCCAAATTTTAGAATCCAGTTGTTTAACAATATCTTCCCAATTGTCTCTTCATCCTGTTTATTTATAGCTGTTAACGAGATGTATTTGCTGTAATGGTCGATTATTGCGCAAATGTATCTTTTCCTGTTAAATGTTTCTTTCATTGGGCCACATATGTCCATATATATTTTCTCGAAGGGTTCGGATGCTTCAAGTACTTTTGGTTTCTCTTTCATCTTTGTAGTTACAACTTTAACTTTTTGACACGATTCGCAATTTGATATTGTCGTTTTTACTTCCTTTATTAGATCTCTCATATCAAAATTGTTTTGAATGTATTTGATAACTTTGTCAACTCCAGCATGGCACAGTAATAGATGTGTTTTGTTAATCATTTCTCTTCTTTTGCTCTCTGGTATCCATATTCTTTTATCTTTGGTATAAATAATATTATCCTCTATTATAAACCTTCCACTCTTTTGCGTTCTTATTTTATTTTTTATCTCCTCTATTTCATCACTATTCATTTGCCATTCCTCTCCTTTGTCTTCAGTCATTATAATTTAACATTCTGGTTTTCATTCTTCCCATTTTAGGATTATCGTGTTCCATAAGACATTGTACACATGTGCCACACGTTTTCCTCGATAACATGTCTGCGTTAGTATGTAGTGTACCCTTTCTAAATTCCATTTTTATATCAAGGCTACTTAAATAGTTTATCCAGGTCTGGAATTGAGCTGTAATTGGCTTCTTCGTGGTTAGCATAAATGTTAATGCTTTATGATCTGTACGTAGTGTAAATCTTTTTCCATATAAATAGTGATTGAAATGCCGACAAAAATAATATATAGCCAGGAGTTCCTTTCTTCTAATACAATAGCCTCTTTCGTGGTCATTCATCGCATGTGAGCCATAAGCGATAACTTGCTCATATCCCATGTCATTCTTCTGTGATAAGACTGCGCCGATTGTAGGTGAAACTTGCATCCGGTATCCAGTATGAATTCTTTCTTAAAATCAGGAATACCCAATCGGTCGTTTTAATGCCCAACTTCATATTCTCAAAAGCCTGCTCACAAATTCATTCCATATTAGTTGTGCTATTTTACACATATACTTTCTAAAGCTCTTGCCTTCTTTGCGTATTCTAATAAATTTTCGATAATAGGTTGCAAATACCCAAGAAACTCTTAAATTTTTCACCATTTCGCCCTTGAAATGATTGAATAGCTTCAAATTTGCTCTGACCGTTTTGGTGCAGTCTCTATTTTATAATATGGCTACAGAATTTCACTTCGCTGTTCAGTATATTTGACCATTTTCAGGATTAATTCTTAGTTTTAGTCTTCTGCGATTTTCTGCAATACTCTTTCCGCAGTTTTATAGTGTTCTTCCATTGTGTTATAAAATTAATCATAGCGTCCAGATAAACCATTACCCCGTCGCTTTCCATAATCCTTTAATTATCTTCGTCATGAGCTTTCTTGAAATGGTTCTGGTGCTGGCCGCGATGCAACCGCATTCGTTGAAACAGAATTGTCTCTCTTTTCGTTGAAAAGCTGTTTTCTCCGTGTGAAATCTCTATCGCAACTTCACCTGATAGTATGCGTTCCAAGGTCATAGATACTAAAATATCTAGTACATGCAAGCATCTAAGATCCTCGTCAACGTTAGTCATCGGGAACGCTTGTCTTTCAGTAATTTTGTTAAGTTGCTAAAGTCCAAACAAGTCTGATACCTTCTTTTGCCTTTTTCCAAACGCACCTAAAGGGGGTATTCCAAGTTGAATTACAATTCACTTATAATATTATTATCCTCCAAGATTATTATTAATGGCCATGTTTATTTTCTCTTCCAAGTTATAGGCTTGTCTTCGGCTTTATCATTATTGGTCCGCCATTTGTTTCAATTGTATGTTAATTAAATCGTGCATCTCAACATCCCACTTGTCGCCATGAAAACACGATTTATTTCTCTTGATAATTTCTACAAGCAATTTTATCTTCTTTTACTTTCACTTCTCTATCGCATTGGAATCTTTCTTCATTTGGAATTATTCCTCCCTAAATTTTAGCACATTTCACATATACGGTTCGTTTAATATCATGTCACCTTCTTGAATCCATCTTATTCAATACCGAATTGTTTTCTGTAATTCTATAACCCCCAATACCATCTGGGACAATGTTTTTGTACGACTAAAGGTCACTATTTTTGTTAGCTTCCCTATCTTTACCTCAATTTGAACTTTTCTAATAGTCTCCAATTTACTAGTCATTTTTGCACCTCTTAGACATTTCATCTGTTTTTATTATCTCGACTTTGTCGCATTAGCCGTAACTCTGCTTTAGACATTAGCATTAACTCGTGCTCCTGTATCAACAGACACTCAATTCGCGCCCCTGAATTTCAGTGTTATACTTGGTCTACCTGCATTTTATGATAAGTCATACGAGGTCCTTTCCATTCGTCTTTCGTAATATGAATTTTGTTCCACTTTGTTTCTTTATACTATTGGAAATCATTAATCCACTCAATCTTTCTTCATTCATATCAAATGACTTTTTAGGAAACTATATAATGGTTTTCTCTGTTCTTTTCATCGCTACACATTATTTGGGACACTTTACATAAATCTTTACTATAAAAGATTAATGAATCTACACTATTCCAAATTATTTATTACATTTCAATTATTTACATTATTAAAAATTGATTTAACATTATCTCTAACCCAGCATTTTCATCAAAATCAAATTACTAATAAATGGCCTCCTATCCATCGCCTCCTGTGTGGAGCTTGCCTCGTTTGGTATTGCATTTCGTCGTATTTCTCTTCGGCTTCACATGAATAATTCAGTTGATTAGTTCGCATCTGATTTTCCAATTGCTGCTACCTCTCTTCCTATTATACTGATTGTTCCGTTGAATCGCCCCCTTTATTTCGGTGTGCTGCATTACTTTCTCCGTAATGAAATTCTTTTCGCTTATCTTTCTTAGGTTTGTATAGCTTCATTTCTTTGTGACCCATTGTAGAATACAATCTCCTACACTGAATGTTTGGACATTCTCGGCGGACGTGTCCATATAATCCACATCCAGCAAAATACTGAATCCTCTCTCTTCATAGTACAGTTCGCGGCTTAATTCCTTGGTTTTTGGCATGTCCAGCATACAACGTTCATTTAGTCGCTTCCAATGGTTTTGACATTGGCATCGTTATTTGTCTGTGCGGTGTCTTTGAAACGGCATCTCTTAGGTTTTGACGGGTTTCATATCTGTTTAATAGAGATTCGGTGTGGAGTAACATGGTTTCAGCTTTATCTCACTTTCTCATCTTTTCTAAAATTGTGCTATTTAATCTCTTCTGACGTCTTTAGTTTCTTGCATTTCTATTTCCTTTTTACTTTTTCTCTCGAGCCCATTCATGAGTAGGCCACTTTTTTAATTCTTCTTCGTTCCACTCATGTCCGCAGTATCTTTGGTTAATTTTCTACTTTTTCGATAAAGCGTCTGCTGAATCGGATCCTTGTTCATATTTAGAGCTTCCTTTAGTCTTCGAATAATGATTTTGGCTCGAAAATGCTGATTGAGCTTCTCTTCAAAATGTTTTTCCTTTCTGCTTTTTCATAATTCATCGTATAATGGTTTATCCAACAGGGTGGTTAACGACAAACATCTGCATCTTGACAGATGTTTTCGATATTAAAAAAATTTTGGGCATTCTTTGACTGATGTCTTCCAGGTCGTCGTCTCTGTGTTGGAATCTTCTGGTAGCAACCTGCTAACAATAGTTTTTGGCGTGTCGCCATGTGCCGCAACAACGTCGAATTCATTCTCAATCTCCATAATTAATAAATTAAACAATAAAATTACTAAATTTTTTTATTCACAAAACTGGCGCTTTTTTGTACTATTCAAACATCTGTTCGAGCTTTTTTTATTATTTTAATTGATCGGATTTCACACTGGTTTTAATATATTTTAATTCATTTTATATTTTTAAACTTACTTTAATTTATTAATTTAATATTTATATAAAAATTTATGTATCTGATATATACAATTAAATGTTTATTAGCAATATC